>CM061142.1:800311696-800396955 GCA_030789695.1 Scilla litardierei | reverse complement strand
TGGGTCTCATCGCCTCCGTCACGGCCTCCGCATTGGTTGTCTCTGCCACCCCGGGCCGCTCTGGGCCGTGCCTGGCCGCCATCGCCGTCGGGTGCGTGCTCGAGGAAGCTGGTGGAATGGGCGGCAACGGTGAAACGGGCGGAGGCAGAGGAGAAAGGGGAGGTGGAAATGATGCCGGAAAGGTCGATATGGGTGAGAGCGGTGGCGTCGGGTAGCCATCGTAACCGCTGCCCGTGAAGCTGTTCGTTTCCCCGGTCCTGACGTACGGGCTGCCCGTAAAGCTATTCATTTCCCCGGACCTGCCCGCGAGGAACACATTGTCCCTGGAAAAGCTGGCATTTCCCATATGGATGCTGAACAGGGACTCGTTCGATGCCACGCTCCACTCCATTGGGCTATTGGACTTGGTTCGGGTGAATATCGACGACGGGATCCGGTTCGGGTCGGGCACGTCGTTACGGCCGACCATGGGAGGGAGCGGCGGGGATGCTGACGGTCTATGCTCGGCCGGTTGGGTCTGGTTGTGGTCCTCACCGTGGCTTCTCGACGCATCGAATGGGTTGTAATTGGAGTGGGCCAGCATTCGCGGGGAATGTGGTGGATCCAGTGGGCTGGGTTGCATTGGGTGGCCGTGTCCAAGCGGGTCGAGCTGGAAGAAATCGTCGCCATCTGACGTATCTGAGGAGGAGGAGGAGGAGGAGGCCCGTCCGTCGTGATGGCTCAGTGCATTGGCATTGCCGGCTAGGTTGGACAGATCAATGAGAGCTGGTTCGGTTCTTTTGGGTTCAGAACTTGGTTGCCCGGCCAGACCTGGATCCATAGTTGGAGGACTCCTGACCTAATTGTATGCTACTGGATTCTGTGTATCTGCGGAAAAACGCAGCAAAACTTAAAATGCTTCTGATCTCAACCAACATGTTTAACTTCGGTGTAGCATTTCAGTGATCAAGTAGAAGATTGCTCATTAGGCTAACATAGATGGAAATTGCATTATGCGACGATAAACTTATTGAAATACAGACAATATTGAGGGAAAAAAATATATTCACAAATATATGGCATGCAGTGTATCTTATACATACTATTTAAACCTGCATTCTGTACATATTACATACACATGGAAAATATCCTTCAGTTTCCATATGTAAATTTATGCATACGACACAAGCATGCACGATATATTTCAGCTTCTACACGTATCTATCCAATTTCTACATTCTACATAAACATGTACAATATAGTTCAGCTTCTATATGCATATTGTTTCGGTTTATATGTGCGTAAGATACATACGACGTTACGATGCACATATAAACCGAAACATAAACATTTTCAGCTTCGGTACATATTATCCATTCTGTACACGATACATAAAAACAATGCACAATATTTTCGCTTCCCACGGCATCACGCAGCATCTGATTCTGCATAAACTATGATATTGCTTGGTTCTTGTTGTACAACATCGAGAAGCATAGCGCAAATACTTGCATCTTTATCGAACAGAGATTGCAAAATTATTGATTGATTCTTTTTTTATCTGAATCTGGGAGTACAAATCTATATGACCCTTTTTTGCATAAAAAGAAGCTCACATTATGTAATTGGGATCTTTTGCAATAATATTGGATCCAATAAATTTTGGGTAGGGCATATGAAATTGCGATCAGAGGGAAAATTTAGGTAAATTCTTGTAAATACTCACCCGAATCGGCCATTGGGATCATAAAAGACCCATTATATCGATCAATCCTGCAAGAAAGTATAGAATATGAGCCGAATTTTTATCAACATAAAAATGTTATTGAAAAAAACTTTAGATGAAATTAAGATTTACCTCAAGCAATGTGAGATGAATTATATTGATGATCAAGAAAGGGAGAGGGATTGAAATGTGTGATGCAAAAGAGGAAGATGGATAATTTGAATGAAGGCAGTTATTGGAAAGAGAAAGCAATGTGCTAAAAGATTTGGGAGTTTTGGGAGTTTTTTTTGTCAGAAAAGATTTGGGAGTTTTTTTTTTGGGGGAGAGAAGGATTGGGGATTTGTTTTTCTTTTTTCCGCGGGAGAAAGAAAGAAGGTGGGGTCAAGAGAAATTATAGGAAGGCTTGTGGGTTCCCTGTGATGTATTTGTTGAAAAAAAAAAAGATAAAAAAAGGGGGAAAAAGATTGTTGAGACAGGCTTGATATATGCTGTCAAGTGGTAATAAATTATGAATAATTGATAAATATATGTTTATACCAAAACTTACTCTGCCAAACATTTAAGCATAAGTTAGGTCATGTCTAGCATACCCTAAACAAACAAGGGGCGTCAAATTAGCATCTTGTTTCCTTGTTTTTCTCAACTTAAATGGGATTCGAACCCATGATACAATCTTCTTGTATGTCGAATTAGCAAACCATTGCCTAAAGCCACTCAACCATACCTCCAAGTTGTTGATCGGAATTGGATATGCACATCCATCAAAGCATCAACATTTTTATTTAGTCCTTTGGGATGATGAAAGATATTAATGATTTGTTTTCGAAGTAGATGAATCAATTCTTAAGTAAGCCATCATCAAGTCCAAGTTAGTAGCGACGAAACCAATCTCATTGCTTTGATCACTGGATTAGAGTATGCCCTTCCATTTTCAATAGTCATGGATGCAGCCGATTGTCGAAACAAGAGGAATTCTTGTAGAAACTAAAGATCTAGATGTGTACAAACCGAATAACACAAATCTAGACATATAACATGCGGACTCTTAAATCATTGACCTACTCGGATTTAGCGGAAGCGTACCTGAGTCCATCGCTAATAATCTGAAATATCCTGACGACAGCACAATGGACGATCTTCCAGAATAGCACGAATCAACCGTTGGAGAACCCCTTTAGTTTTCTCCTGGTTTCTCTCATAGCGACGGGACGTATAAAAGACGGCTCAACTTTGTTCGTGTATTCCGGGGATCATGACCGCTAATATTTAAACTAAAGATCATGGATGCAGCCGATTGTCGAAACAAGAGGAATTCTTGTAGAAACTAAAGATCTAGATGTGTACAAACCGAATAACACAAATCTAGACATATAACATGCGGAATCTTAAATCATTGACCTACTCGGATTTAGCGGAAGCGTACCTGAGTCCATCGCTAATAATCTGAAAGATCCCGACGACAGCACAACGGACGATCTTCCAGAATAGCACGAATCAACCGTTGGAGAACCTCTTTAGTTTTCTCCTGGTTTCTCTCCTAGCGACGGGACGTAGAAAAGACAGCTCAACTTTGTTCGTGTATTCCGGGGATCATGACCGCTAATATTTATAGGCTAGCCTCCATAGCCCTAGGGTTTCCAACTCGGCCCATCAACGAGTTGAAGCCCAATAGTCTCTACACATAAAGGCACCACAACCTGTTTAACTCATTTAGTCAATTTAATTAATTAAAACCAGATCACTAATATATTGGGCTTAATACGACAGCGTAGCACTTATATAATTATTCACCGCATATTAGCCCAATGTTGGATTAAGATCCAACTTAGTTGGATAAGTTCCAACAATCTCCCACTTGGGCTATATGCTTAAACTTTATAATTATATTTCATAGTGCATACAACCAAATAAGATCTTAACCTGCTGTCATTTCTTTAATGAGTCAAAAAAAACAATCCGGTCCATCAATTATATTAGCAAGGGATCAAAGAGATCTTCGCCGCAGCAATTGCAGCTCGACCCATCAGTGGTCACCGTGCTAATACAAAAGAATGACATGGATTATGAAGTGGATGTGTAGCATGGAAATTACATGTAATGTGATCTAACATGTCTATTTCCAACTGATCCTCCTTAACCTTAGTGAGATCATAAACAAACCAAAATCGGAGTGAAGCCGAACTGAAACCAAAAAAAACTTTATTTCTGATCAGAAAATAACCTCAAGCTTAAGCTGGAGACTTAATTTTGTCTATCATATGAGCACCCAAACGAACAAACTCCCACAAAACTGAATGTTCTTAATGAAATGATATCCATATAAGTAGCTAGCTTATAAAACCTTTGGATGACATTCCTTACTATAACGGATCCGTAATTACATGGTTTGTTCCGATGTGCTCATTAGACAATTATACACTCCTATTATTAACAAACTAGGAACTTGATCTCTGAATATCTAAACTTTGTCGAGTTCCTGTTTGTTGCTGGAATATAAAACTGCAGACTTTATTGTCACTAAATAAACTGTGTGGTGTTTCAACACCTTCCCTAATTTGCAGCATAGTGACAAAATATGCAGATATATTTCATGATTTGGATGTCACGTAATATGATATGAAATCTAAAGCCATGTCAGAAGAGACTATATAAAAGGGACCATTTAGATCTCTTCTAGTAGATGGCGCCTAACATAGATTTTCATATATTCTTTGCATCCAATAAATGATCAGAGTCAGTATTCCAAAATGATCTCAAACCTTTTTGACTACTGATCCTTGAACATGTAACCCTTTTGTTCTCCATAAATACCGTAAGACATATTTGGCTGCTGTCAAATGGCCAACTCCTGAACTTAACAATCTGCCCAACAAACCTGTAATATATGCAACAACCAAATGCATATAAAACTGAGCATACTTTAGACTCCCTATTGGTGAGATATAGGAAATCTTCTTAAGATTATTCTCAGGGCAATTTTAAGACTAAACTTGTCTCCCACAGAACTTAGCATTCATTACCACATAGATATTATATAAATTACATGCTCCCACAGAACTCAGATAACATCATTAAATATCATCTCAAAACCGAACGAGGTGATCACTTAATGAAAGTTAATATATCATCAACGATATTGAAATGCTCTGCTAATGCCATTTAAAACCTCACAGAGTCTTTCATGAAAACTGAATAGAAAGTCTCTTTACAATTAATGCATTCTTTTCCGTATAAAGTCTTTGAGTGATACACTTTAAATCTTTTCTTAATACCCTTTTGAATTCCTTTTGATCATAAAAAACTATTTACAATCAATAGGTTTCAAACCTTATGGCGATGAGAAAAGATTTTAAGTATCATTCAAGGACTTTCTTAATTAATGCATTAATCCATTTAGAGATGTAAAACCTTTTATGACTTGATGTAAGTCAAACTTCCATCATCCTAATGTCAACAGTAAACTTGTCATCTCTTCAATGGATTTTCCTGAATGGCAATTAGTTACTTGAGGTGCTAGAGTTTGTCCTTATGAACAATTTCCCGAATGGGAGGAATTGTAACATTATCTTGAATTTATTGTGTCTTGAACAATGTCAGGAATACCATCCTGAGCAATGCCAACCACACCTGTAGGGATATAATCCTCTTCAAGAATAATGTTACTAACTAAATTTCCCTCCTCAAACTCAGCATCCTCAAATAGGTGTGCATTTCATAATTCGTAAACTAACTTAACAGTGAGATTATGTAAAATTATCCGAAATAATATCAACTTTTGAAACTATTCAACAAAACTAGAAAATCAACAGCATTATGTCCTATTACTTTATTAGGCTTATAAAGCCTTACCTTAGTTGGACATCTCCAAACATGCAAGTGATTCATTTGTTAAAAGTTTATTAAGGATATAAGCTGCAATCAAAATATAACTGAATTATAAACTGTTAATTCTTTCATTACAACACATGTACTTAAATGCAGGAATTCTGTAAATGAAGCAACATTTCCAAATAAATGAAGATTAAAATGATCTTTTAAGGAACTAGAATAAACTAATTTTGAACCATGAGACAACCAAATTTTCCATTCTCAATTGAACAATGATAACCGAATTTGTTCAAAATAGAGATAGAAACCCAAATTCCGTAAAAAAACGGTACATAATAGTCTCATCAAATTCAAATACATTCTAGCCTTTAAAAGAAGTAATCTAAATTTAATTTGCTTCTACTTGAACCATCTTGCCATTGCCCATATCGATGTATCTTTCACCATCATTTGGCTCTTGGCATCTTAGGCAATCCTGCATAGACACAATGATGTGAATGGTTACACCAAAATCTTTCCATCACGTGTCTATAAGTACCAAAGGTTGCAGGAAAAGAAATTATGCTAGAATTAAACCAAATTTCGCAGCATATCTTTCTTATCTTTTAGTGGTAGAGATCATATGAGCACTTTCTGTCTTCCTTGCTCAAGCATGTTCTCTTCCTGGACACAGTGCGAGATGAGCTCATCCAGAGACCAAGTCTCATCCTTCAGATTATAGCTCATCTTAAACTGGTTGAACTGTGATGGAAGAGATATCAAAACAAAATGCACTAGCAGATCCTCAGAGAGGTCTGGCTGAAGTGCTTTCAACCTTGAAGCAACATTAGACATCTTCAATATGTGCTCACTAATGTTTTCCGTACCCTTATACCGCATTGAATTTAGAATTGTCAAGAGTGTACCAATTTCACCCCTTTCATTCTTGACAAATCTATTTTCAACATCAGAAAGGAAACCTTTAGTTGTTGTAATATTATCTGAAATAGTGTCCCTGAGATTTTCTGGAATGGCAGAAAAATTTTCAGGAATAATGGCTGAAAAAGAGAACAAGAAAAACAACTTTAACATGTTCATATGAGTATTAAATGAAATAACAACAACAAATTCGAATTAATGCTATTTTCCCATCTCAAGACATCCCACACTAGCCCAATATTTATCTTTGGATAATCTATTGACTAGTCACTGACATCTTGTTGTAGCAATCAGACAATGACAATAATAACATGCCAAAAATAAAACTTCCTTTGGGCCGAATTAAATTTGCATGCATTGAACTCACTAATCATCACCTTGTCTATTGCCACAGGTGCGCATGAAATGGTATAGAACGATAATCTTCCTTTGGGCCGATTTAGCATTCTTACGCAAATCGCATGCACATTAGATTCTTTTTATATTCATGAAATGAAATAATGCAAATCAACAGAGCCCACTTTGGCGAGGTGATGATTGCACGAAGTCATTTCAAAAATATATACCTTTGCAAAATTTGAATCTAAGTCGCAATTAAATACATGAATATACTTTAAGTGGAGATATTCAAGTCCACTTTTCTTCAAAATCAAATTTAAGGCAACCAAAATTTTTATACAAAAGTATGTATTCAACTTATTATATTTCGAGATTAGAACTGATCTTCACAAGAAAACCCACTTTGGTGAGTTGATGATCCAATCATTCTATATTCGAAATATATAATTAATTGTGCCAAAAATTGAAATTGAAACTAAACTGAATTTAACACAAAATGATTACATTAAGTGGAAATATAAATAAGAACCTTCTATTCCACCCTTCTAATCATTTATATTGAGTTAAATAAAATCCATAACTTCAACACAAATTTTCTTCTTAAAATGGGGTATATAGGTATACTAATGTGTATATGAACATACATATAAAGATATATATGTAAATATACACCCTATCCCATTTTATATAACTTTAAAATGTGTCAAATTTCCTTAAGGCCATTTGCTTGATGGTTAGTGCACAAAAAATTCTTTAATGCCTTTTAAACTTATTCTTGAGGAGAATATATGTTAAAGCTATGTATCTACTCCCGAAGAAAACTCTTGAATTTTGTGTTTTAATTTAAATCTAAATTCAGGCTAACTGAATTTTCATACCAACGTATGAAGTCAACTTGTTATATACCGAAGTATATATATATATATATATATGGTTTTAAGCCTTAAACTCAGAATTTAAATTTATTTTGCACAATTAACACAAAATTCATCTTTGAGGAGGAATATTCATATAAACATCTTATTTCCTCCTTCAATGCAAATTAAATTCAATATTGGGCAACCAATCATACAAAAGTATGTATTTAACCGTTTATGTTCCGAAATAATAATAATTTAACAGTAAAGCCCACTTTGGTAGGATCCTGTAATAATTAAAATTATTTTAAAACATATAATTTAATGCGCCCAAAAATTGAATCTAAATGAAACTGAACTTAAATGTAAATATACAGGAAAGCCTTTTATTTACTCCTTCGATCCGTTTAAAATTCATCCAGGCAACTGATCATACTAAGTATGTATTTTTAATCCGTTTACATTCCGAAATAATAAAAATTTTAATAGTGGAACCCACTTTGGTGGAATTTCACAAAAATTAGAGTTATTTTGAAATGTATATTTTACTGAAACTTTGCCTAAAGAATTAAAAAACGAAATGGACTTAATTTTAACACACAAAATTTGGGCTTAAAGGATCGATATATATACAGTTAACCATGTATATTCGCATTTCACGAATTTCAATTCAAAACTTTAGGCGATAAATTTTCATGCCAAGCATGTACGTAGCCTTTTATATATATCGAAATAAAATTAATTGCCACGATGGAGCCCACTTTGGTGGGTTGTCCTTTTAAATAAAATTATTTCGAGAGATATATATAATTAATTACGCCTAAGATTGAATTAAAATGTGAATTTTAACACAAAAAGTACACTTAATGGAAATATACAAATTGCCCTTTTATTTCCACCCTAACTTTGTGTTAAAAAAATCCCAAGATAGGCCCAAATTTGTGTCCAAATGACCCAAAAATTGGGTCCAAAATTAGCCATGTGGGTGCCCAAAACTGTTTTGCAATAAGCCTAAAAGAAGGCTAAAAACTGGTTTGCAATAATAGGCCCAAAACAACCAAATAACCCAAACAGGCCCAAATTTAACAGCCCATATACTGGAATTTTTTTTGAAAAACATTCTGATTGGGCCCAATTTGGCCCAAAAGTTTGCTAGGGTTAGAAACCATAGCAGATTTGTGGCCCATCCAGGTGGTCAGCCGCCGCCGCCCCCTGTCCGCAGATCCGGCACCTGATAGGGGCGGCAGCGGCCGCACCTTTTCCGACCAACAGGGGCGACGGGGCCACCCCTTCTCTACGACGCACAGGCTCTGCCGTCGTTAAGCAGGGGCGACAACCGCCGCCCCTTTTGGATGCGTCGCAGGCACCGGAGGGCGCCTGCGTTCTGATCGCAGGGGAGGGGCGGCGGGGCGCCGGCCCCTCCCCGGCCATCGGGGCCTGATGGGGGCGACGCACCATCGTCCCCCTTTCCCCGTTAACTGCGCAGCAGGCCCCCGGAGGGGGCCTGTGTTCCGATCGGGAAACAAACGAAGGGAGCGGCGATCCGCCCCCTCTGAGACCCGATGGGGGCGGCTCGCCGCCCCCTTTCTGAAGCCAAACGGGGGCGGCGAGCCACCCCCTCTGAGCCCTAATAGGGGCGGCGAGCCGCCCCCTTCTGCCCTGTACCGCCGATGGGGGCGGCTGGAAGCCGCCCCCCTTGTTCCCCCCTTTTTTTAAAAAAAAATAAAACTTACAGGGGCGGCGCCCCTTTCTGATCTGCGACGACGCCGGCAATGCCGGCGCCGTTCTTCCGACGGGGACGACAGAGCCGCCCTTCTTTTGCCGTGTCGGGCGGCGGCCGGCGGGCCGCCCCCGATCTAGGGTTTGTAAAAAACCAATTTTTTTTAATTGGAAAAATTAATCAAAAACCCAAATTTTCATAGATCTGAAACTTAAAACTGATAAAAAACTAATTTTTATCAGATCCGAATCCAGAAACAGATTAAAAATCTGATTTTTAACAGATCTACTATGAGCAGGCAAAAAATTTAAGATCCACAGCACGGTGGCTCTGATACCAATTGTAGAAACTAAAGATCTAGATGTGTACAAACCGAATAACACAAATCTGGACATATAACATGCGGAATCTTAAATCATTGACCTACTCGGATTTAGCGAAAGCGTACCTGAGTCCATCACTAATAATCTGAAAGATCCTGACGATAGCACAACGGACGATCTTCCAGAATAGCACGAATCAACCGTTGGAGAACCCCTTTAGTTTTCTCCTGGTTTCTCTCCTAGCGACGGGACGTAGAAAAGACGGCTCAACTTTGTTCGTGTATTCCGGGGATCATGACCGCTAATATTTACAGGCTAGCCTCCATAGCCCTAGGGTTTCCAACTCGGCCCATCAACGAGTTGAAGCCCAATAGTCTCTACACATAAAGGCCCCACAACTTGTTTAACTCATTTAGCCCATTTAATTAATTAAAACCAGATCACTAATATATTAGACTTAATACGACAGCGTATCACTTATATAATTATTCACAGCATATTAGCCCAATGTTGGATTAAGATCCAACTTAGTTGGATAAGTTCCAACAATTCTAGCTTCAATCAAACTCAAGCAGCATATCCTCTTCTTAAGGCAGATACCCGTTTAATTGATCTTGTCATAGGTGGAAGACACTACTGGTAATTAGTGACTCTCCTCTTTTTACAAGCATGGGTATGACCTATAATGTTGGGAAAGTCACCCTTGGCATACGCTATAGTTGATCTCTGTTAATGCAGAAGCAAGTTGCTTGCATGCCATTAAATCATCATTCACATGCTCATCATAGCCTTTAAATAAAATTGGTAACGCGTGGTATGGTTATGATCTTCTACTTCATAAACGACTTAATTGAAAGATGTATGGTGGATGTCATTTTGTCTCATCTACTCATTGACTCTCGGTTCTGTCGGATTTTGTGGATGGCAAACAACACTAGAAGGGGGGCTGAATAGTGGTGTATAAAATATTTTCGTAATATAAAATCCCTTCTACTAGTTGCCTAAGTCTCCAAGAAGATTTACCTTTCTTGGTACTTAATCAACACAAAATTAGTTACTTGCTGCTCAACGGAATATTAGATCACAAGCAAGTAAACAATAATAAGCAATGAGAAAATTATCACATCGCAGACAGCAAGATTAATCCTAGTTCGCCACCACTAGGTCTGTATAGTCCCCGGCCTCCCTCGAGATTTAATCTACCATTGCAACAAGCAATATAAGCACCTAGCTTCCCTTGCTAGGAATTTGCTAACACACCTAGTTACATCGAAACTAAGATTTCCACCAAACACCCCTTTCACAAAAGAGAATACAACACAACACTTGACCTTACCGATCTTATCAAATTCTCCCTTGAGGCTTACAAACCATTGTAGATGAATACTTGATACACCCTTGATCCTATGGCCAAAGGTTGGAGATTTAAGTGCTTTTTGTGTGGATATTAGAAAAAACAAATCTTTTGATCTCAATCCAAATAAGTGAAGCTCAAATGATCAAAAGAAAACTTGAAATAAAATCTCTTAAAGATTGAGCTTAAGAATGGAGATTAAAAACAAGTTTTTCAAGGCCAAAAGATGATCGAAACAGATTCAAAAACAGATCTTAAAAATTCAAGAGCAATGGCCAAAAGAAAGAGCTTTAGAGATTAGAGAGAGCTAGATTTTGAATAAAGCTTAGAAAATAATAGAAATTGCTCAAATATTATTCTGTAATAATTTTGAACTATCTAGTATATATATAGGGTGTAAATAATCAAAAAACGAGTCCCTAAAATCCTCGATGAATGGCTAGAAACGACAACATCTCGTTATCACGATTTGATGATTAAATAGCTGTTTGACGCAGAGAGTCGGCTATTCAGAGTGATAGTCAGCTATCTTGTGGCTGATAGTTAGCTATCCTAAAGGGATAGTCGACTATTACAGGGCAGAGAATTCCAGTTCAATTTTCACTTCACAATAGTCGGCTATCAGGGTGTGGATAGTCGGCTATTTTGTGATACGTGGGTTTTTATCTTTCAAAATTATTTGAAACTAAGTAAAAATTTTATATATTATTTTAAAACATATTATTCTCTATTTAAAATCATTTTTTTAAAAATTTAGTGTGTGTGTGTGTGTCGCTTCAAATCTAAAGCTTTTACAAACTAAGACTCAACTTACACAACTTGACATAGTCTTGAATCTTGAGTCTTGTCCACTTTGTCTTGAGCCTTTATACTCCATTTAAGTCTTCCTCTTGAGCTTGTAATCTTTAATTCTAGCTTCATATCTTGACTCTTGAATGGCTCCATGTTCACTCCATGTTCATAGCTTTAGCTCTTTTTCTTTTATCCATTCCTTGAGCTATTCCACATCCTTATTCTTCATGGCTTCATATTCTGTTTCCATCATATTGTTCACATCCTACACACTTGATTGAGAATGTTAGTAACATATCGTTTGTGACCATCATCAAAACTCCACTAGAGTGTCTCAATATCCCAGCACTCTCTACTTTTTTGATTATGACAACAAATGATATAAAATAGAAATTTAATATGAGAATTTTAAATAGATAACTTACTCCCCCTGTAGAGATGCATGCTTGCGATAGAGAAGTTACACCCGCCTCCCCCCCATTATGGCTGGTTAGAGATAAGTAAAAAATGTGCACATTAATACTATATTTCAAGTGTGTTATCAAAGTAAAACAATGTCATATACCATGAATAATGATAACATTATTTTATATGCATTTATCTATTTCTCCCCCTTTGTCTCATCAAAAAGAATAACAATAACATGTCGAATAAAAAGAAATATATTGAATGGCAAGTGTTGAGTCATTGGACCGGCACTCGAGATGACTTGACCGATGGATGACTAAGGCCCACAAAGCCCACAAGAGAAGCCCGACGTTGACTCAGTCAAAGTCCATTGTCCAGACGACCATTGTGTTCCCTGTACTCGAACGTGGGATTAAAGACGTGCTCATAATTTGCGGGAACGTGTATAACATTTACTCGTTTTAAGGGAGAAGATCGTGGCCCCATAATGAGAGGCCGTTATCTCCCCAACATCTCCAAAAGGACCCTGAATGCCTATAAATACAAGGAAGGATTCCAATTTCAAGGTACGAGATCTAAGACATAGAACTCTACTTTCTCAGCTAAATTTCCCTACACTATCGAGCTTGAGTTGTCGGACCTGAGATGAACCTCTGTGGGTCGATCTCAGCTGCACCAAGCTTCATCTCTTCCTTAAGTTCACATACTAACTTAAGCATCGGAGGGAATTTGGGTCGGAACTCAGATCCGACCCCCCTAACTTGTCTCTGTGGTGTAAATCGACGAGTCTCCATCTTCTGCCATGGTCATTCTCGAGCTTCACAACCTCGAGCGACTGACGTACGAGCCAATCGAGGGTCGATCGAGCACTGCATCATCATCTACCACCATCACTCGACCCGGGTTCTTCCAACCTAGGGTCCCACTTCATCTGCTAACGAGGCTCCGACTCAGCACCAAGATTCTACGTCAGCTTGTCAACTGTCTCGGTTAATTTTGGCCTTAACAGTTTGGCACCGTCTGTGGAAAACGTTAACCAGCTTGACATTTCAAAGCAATTGACAAGCTATGACAGCTGGACCTAGCAACATCGGACCGATCGAATGTCCGAAGGAGAAGCAGAAAGTGAACAGCATCCTGGTGGAGGAGGCCGCAGACTCCACATCGCCATCACAATGACTAACATGGGCCACTAAGGAGCCCGAGGTGACCTGGAAGGAATTCACCCTGTTCACCGAGCAGGTCGACAGGAGTCTCGGTGTTTTGGTGACCTTGATATGCCAAAACATGGGAAATCCATCGCTCTTGAATGAGCCATTGCCGCCTCCAAACCCGAACCTGACACCAACTAGGGGCGCGGTCCTTCTCTAAGATCAAGGGGATCCGAGGGCAATCGACTAGAGATCAGCCAACACAATGCAACCACACCAACTCACCAATACGATGGAACGGGGATCGACAATCGGGCCTTCGTTCTCCAGGGGGAGCATACCCCCTCCAACTATAGGGAAGCTACCCATCCTGGATCAGGTTATGTATGGGATTCTCTTGGGTTATAACCTACTTAACCTTGCAGGTGGACTCGGAAGGAGAGAAGAGATCCCGAACAGATCTTCAGGAGGCCATTACGGGCAAGCCGGAGAAGGAGGATCTCAACTCGTCCGATCCATGCTCCGGCAAACCTTGCTGAGGGAGAATATCACTTCCGCTCCTCATCTTCCCAAGTTCAAACTCACTGCCTTGCTATCTTATGATGGTAGAGGCGACCCATGGTCGCACATTCATAAGTTTTTAAATGTGATGTTGCTTCATAGGGCCGATGAGCCATACCTATGTAGAGCTTGCCATGCTACCATGTTCAAGAGGTCAGAGAGCTGGTATGAAGGGCTCCCACACGGCTGCATCGGATCGTTCGATGAATCGGTAGAAATGTTTTGCAAGCAATTCGTTGTGGGTCGACATCCTAAGAAGAAATCCTCCCACGTCTTCTCGCTCAAACAGAACGAGAATGAGTCGATTCGAGCCTTCGTCCAGAGGTTCAACAATGAGAGGCTCGATGTAGAGGAGACGTCAGACATGACTGTCATAGCGACGCTCACTCAGGCGGTCCAGAACAATCATCTGCGAAGGGCCCTCTGACAGTTTCCCCCTAACACCATCGCAGAAATGCTTAACATAACGGATCGTTTCACTATCTCTGAAGAAGCAGAGGCACCAACTGAAACTGGTGTGAAAGGCACTCCCGCCCGTTGAGGAGACTCAAGGCGGAAATACCAACTCCAAGAACCCCTCGCCAGGAGTCTCGAGACAAGAGACCCAGAGAGAGAGAGAGAGAGAGAGAGAGAGAGAGAGAGAGAGAGAGAGAGAGAGAGAGAGAGAGAGAGAGAGAGAGAGAGAGAGAGAGAGGAGCCCTCGAAGTAAGGAGCGTCCTACATATGCTAAGCCGAGCGCTCCTAAGACAGAGGTCCTCGCTTACGCCCCACGGGAGGAGCTGATCCAAGAGACATAAAAGAAGGGAAAATATGAGAAGAGAGACGACCTCAAGTTCTGCAAATACCACAATGACTATGGGCACGATACCAAAAACTACTGGACTCTCAAAAAAGAGATCGATGCACTGGTCAAACGAGGACACCCCAAAAATCCGGCTAATGATCAACCTAGCAAGGAAGGATCTTCGAAGCAGAAGGGCAAGATGACAGGGTCACCTGTCACCAAGGTGATCGACTAGCAAGCCATCTGTGCTTGGGGTCAAATAAAGAGGCGTTGGACAACATCATCTTCAACGAAGTTGGGAAACACCTGTACGCCTTTTGTTTTTGTCATTCTTTTCAATAAAGCATATTTCTTTCATCAAATAAAGTTTTGCTTCCTTAAGCCTTCATGAGTTCTACAAAAAATATCCCGTCTAAAAGGATCCGATCCTCGGGAAGATTGGAAAAACTGAATTCATATTGATGAAATCCATGCAAGTTACTCCTAAGATGTCGTCAGCCGTAAGTCAAAGGGGCCACCCCTTCGCCACTGAACGACCCTCCTAAGGTGTCGTCAGACGTAAGTCGAAGGGGCAACCCCTTCGCCACTAAACGACTCCCCTAAAGGTCGTTAGCCGTAAGTCGAAAGGGGTCACCCCTTCGCCAATGAATGACCCTCCTAAGGTGTCGTCAGCCGTAAGTCGAAGGGGCCACCTCTTCGCCACTGAACGATCCCCCTACAAGGTGTCGTTAGCCGTAAGTCAAAGGGGCCATCCCTTCACCACTGAACGACCCTCCTACAAGGTGTCGCAACCGTAAGTCTAAGGGGCCACCCCTTCGCCACTGAACGACCCTCCTAAGGTATCGTCAGCCATAAATCGAAGGGGCCACCACTTCTCCACTGAACGACCCTCATAAGGTGTCGTCAGCCGTAAGTCGAATGGGCCACCCATTCGCCACTGAACGACCCTCCTACAAGGTGTCATCAGTCGTAAGTCGAAGGGGCCATCCCTTCGCCACTGAACGACCCTCCTAAGATGTCGTCAGCCGTAAGTCAAAGGGGCCAGCCTTCTCCACTGAACGACCCTCCTAAGGTGTCCTCAGATGTAAGTCGAAGGGGCCACCCCTTCGCCACTGAAAGACCCTCCTAAGGTGTTGTAGCCGTAAGTCGAGGGGCCACCCCTTCGCCATTGAACGACTCTCCTACAACATGTCATAAGTCGAAGGGGCCACCCCTTCTCCACTAAACGACCCTCCTAAGGTGTCGTCAGCTGTAAATCGAAGGGGCCACCCATTTGACACTGAACGACCCTCCTAAGGTGTCGTCAGCCGTAAGTTGAAGGGGCCACCCCTTCGCCACTGAACGACTCTCCAAAAGGCCGTAAGTCAAAGGGGCCACTCCTTTGTCACTGAACGGGCCTCCTACAAAGTGTCATCAGCCATAAGTAGAAGGGCCACCCCCTCGCTATGGAACGACTATCCTAAAATAGGTCGTCAGTCATAAGTCGAAGGGGCCACCCCTTCGACACTGAACGACTCTCCCAGAATGTCGTCAGTCGAAAGTCGGAGGGCCACCCCTTCGTAACTGAACGACTCCTATGCCGTCAGTCATGAGTCGAGAAAATCTCTCCCTCACCACGTAACGTGGTGGTCAACTTCTAAACATGGTTCGATGGTTTATCCTCGATCATCCTGAAGCATTGCCTAACCCATCGAGGGACATCAGGCGTTACGACCACAACACGACATGCACGATAGCAAACAGAGAGATGCAACAACACACAGGGATATGCATGCCAATTCTTCTGGCACTCCTATTACAAAACATTGTTTTCGTTTACATCTACATCACCCTCTATACATTCAAAAATTTCTAAACTAGACCCTACAACATCTGGCTAGGCCCTTGGTCTCCATCCAGCACGACCATGGACTCTGGGCCCCCGGTAGCATCTATTCATACACCGTCATCAGCCACGGTGGCAACGTCGTCAGTGGGAGGAGCCTCCTCCATGCCTTGGCTCGACTCTTCGTCACCAAGGTCTGAAAAAATCACCGGGATCTTGTCGATCTCAATGGAGAGGTTAGGGAATTGATTCTTGATCTCCAGCCGACATCGCTCATAGCCTTCCTTGTATAGCTCATCAAAGTCGGGAAATGAATCCTTGAACTCCTGAACCACCCTCTCCGCTACAACCTCGGCGTCGACTCTCTCCTCCAACAGAGCGTCCCCCGCTCGCTTTCTCAAGGCGGTTTGTTCAGCCTCCTTCCTACGAGACTCACTTAACTCATGCTTGAGTTGCCGAAGGCGATTCAATCTCGTCGTGGAGAGAAATCCGAGTCTAGTCAGCTCAACTTGAGAACTTTCCACGGCTGACCTAACGGCCTCCATGGTGACAGCGTGATTGGCCACCTCTGGAGCGCGACGACGCAATGCAGCGGTGGCCACGAGAGCCTGCATAGGACACACGATGGTCAACATACGTGGTGGCATCACCCACGAGGGTGGCTGGAGCAATAATTACCTGGACGCTGACATGAATGGCTATCGACGCAAGCCGCTTATACTTGACCCTCTCCACGCCATGTCCCGTGGACGGGTCGCATTCTAAGCAATACGGGCAGTAGCCCCGCAATCAAGAAGAGCAGAATCTCCTCGCCTCATCAGAAATTCTACATGAACAAGCTCCTCCGCTGTGCAGTCAAACGGGGCCTGGGAAGATCGACTCTCCAACAAAATCGGCCTAAATTCATCGGGGATGTCTTCAGGCAATGTGACGGGAGGGAACAAGCCCCTCCAAGGCCAGGAGTCCTCATGCAGAAGAAGCTCCAGAGGGACCTAAGTCTTCCTCGAATCTTCCTCGTGAGGAGTACCCCTCCATGGCCAAGAGACCTGCTCAGCAGCTGCATTCGACCCAGACAGCTCCGAGTCACTGAGAACGAGTCGTCGCCTCCTCATATCCCCCTCAAGCGCAGCTACTTCGAATTCGAAGGCGGGCTTTTCCTTTTTCTTCTGAAGGCGGGCCACCTGAGTGACCCTCTCAATAACGACGGGTCGATACTCCGACGGTTGGGCCATCCTTTCCACCACAGTCGGCACCAAGGAGACGACATGCTCACCTCTGCCTCTCTAATAGAAGCCTCGACTGCCTCCCTCAGTGCAGGATCCATCTGATAATCCACAACGGCCATGCATGCAGAAACAACGAACGGGTTAAGTCGAAGAACAAAGGTCGAACAGTTGGCAAGCACGGTCGAACCAACCTTTTGTCCACACGGTCTGATGCAACACGTCATCAGACTACAGCCTCTTGACTTACCTTATATCCTCTTGCAGGCTTGGCAATGTGTCAGTGGCTTTTTTCTCCTCTCTAGTTAGCGGCTTATCCTCGGCGAGGCCCAAGTCAGGGTCATCCTAACCGGTGCAGAAGCTTGCCTCTCCTTGGAAGACCACAAACACAAACTCGTCTTTCCATTTGGGATTAGAGGTGGGAAGGTCTTCCAACAGCTTACTGCCTTGACGGGCCATTACCATATACCAGCCCTGGGTCTTGAGGGGAGGGATCGAGAAAACATAATTGAACAGTCTCAGAGACGGTTCAATTCCTTTCATCACACACAGAGCTATGAAGCTGGTCAGCAAGCCGATGCCGTTCGGCATCAACTGGTAGAGGGAAATGTTCAAGGTACACAAAAAGTATCACATAAAGGGATGCATAGGGAATCGAAGGCCTCGTTCAAAGGCTTTGACGTATACCTCCACTTCCCGGTCGCCCGGACGATGGACCCTCTCGTTCCTCCCAGGCAATCAGACTTGGTAATCGAGACGGACGTAACTCCTTTGAAGCTTGGGGATCTGGCTAGCCTTGACATTGGACCTCAAATTTGTAAGCAAGCCCGACTCCGTAATCCCATCCTTATTCTTCGGCATAACAGTGACCAAGCTCCCTTCGGAAGTAGGGTTGGAGGACGAAGCCATTTCTTTCGAGGAAAGGAAAATCTAAATCAAAGAGAATAAAGACGGTACCTTCACTTTCTATCGCTGGAACCGTCCTATATATGCAGGGCGATGACTGCATGATGAAACACGTGTCGAAAATCTGAAGGCTCTGAATATCTTGGATTTCGAACCGACAAATCATCCGAATCGACGAAGCGGGTGTTTTCGCACCTGGAACTTGAGTGCTATTTTCTCGACTGTTGTGCCCCATTAATGCGATGTAACGTCGCTTGACTTCAACTGGCAGACCCTTTGAGGTCGTGCGACGGGGCCATTGTTGAGTCATTGGGCCGACACTCGAGATGATTCGACCGATGGATGACTAAGGCCCACAAAGCCCACAAGAGAAGCCCGATGTCAACTAAGTCAAAGCCCATTGGCCAGACGACCGTTGCGTTCCCCGCACTCGAACGTAGGATTAAAAACGGGCTCGTAATTCGCGAGAACGTGTATAACATTTACTCCTATTAAAGGGAGAAGATCTTGGCCCCATAATGGGAGGCCGTTATCTCCTCAACGTCTACAAAAGGACCCTGAATGCCTATAAATACAAGGAGGGGTTCCAATTTCAAGGTACGAGATCTAAGACATAGAACTCTACTTTCTCAGCTAAATTTTCATACAATATCGAGCTTGCATCGCTAGACCTGAGACGAACCTCTGTGGGTCGATCTTAGCTGCACCAAGCTCACTCTCTTCATTAAGTTCCTATACTAACTTAAGCATCGGAGGAGATTTGGGTCGGAACCCAAATCTGACCCCCCCTAACTTGTCTCTGTGGGGTAGAACGACGAGTCTCCATCTTCTGCCAGGGTCGTTCTCGAGCTTCCCAATCTCAAGCGACCGACGTACGAGCCGATTGAGGGTCGATCGAGCACTGCATCATTATCTACCACCATCACCCAACCCAGGTTCTTCCAACCTAGGGTCCCACTTTATCTGCTGACGAGGCTCCGACTCAGCACCAAGAGTCTACGTCAGCTTGACAACTCTCTCGGTCAATTTTGGCCTTAACAGCAAGTAATAGTATAAGTATAGTCAATTTAACTCTTTCTCACTAACAATTCCTATGTCTCTGTGGAGGTTTGTAAATGAATCTATCTTCGGTGCTTTAGTAAGAATATCTGCAACTTGGTGTTCTGTAAATGAAAAACACCCTAGAGGGGGTGTGAATAGGGTGTATGGCACAAATTTAAAAATCAAGCACAACGGAATAAAGCAAATCACACAATCACAGATCAGAGATGCAATCACACATATGTTTAATAGAGTGGCTCCCCGCCTAGGCTCCCAGCCTCTACTCCGACCCCAAAACCAATACGGATTTCATCCCTTTTATAGCCAAAAAGGTAAACAAACTTTTCATGCTTGTGGGTGGTGATCGAACCGTACAAAATAGTGTTCACAAATATTACGCTCAAAGATAGCTTCTGGGTGAAGCTATTCTCTCAATACAACCTCAAAAAATATAATCAAACTGATTTAATACTGAAGTAAAGTACCAGAAAGATATACTGTGATGTAGTCTATGAAGTAATGATCGCATAGGCTCAAACGTCTCTTTAATCCGAAGTTTGGATCAAAAGTTATGCTCCTCTGAAGTTCGTTGCGCAAATTCAAAATCTGCAGGGACTGATCTGCACAACTGCTATATCTGGATCTATTTTTGCCGGCTGATCAGAATATAAATATCACTGTTACGTAGAGCATGAAGTTGTGGTTGTCTATGCGCAAATGTTTCATCGATCGAAGCCTGGATCAAAAGTTATGCTCCTCTGAAGTTCGTTGCGCAAATCTGAAATCTGTTGGGACTGTTCTGCACAACTACTATATCTGGATCTGTTCTTGTTTGCTGATTAGAATATAAATGTAACTATTGCATAGAGCATTAAGTTTTGGTCATTCATGTGCAAACAATTTGTCAACCGGAGCTCTGGATAAAAGTTATTCACTTTTTAGCAACGTCTGTAGAGCTTCTTCTTCTTCCTGCGAAATTAATGATCTCTATGAAGCTTGGAGGAGAGAAATTCAGCCAGTAATGGAGGATATGATCTCTGGTGTTTTTTTGGCTCTTTGGGATGCTTGGGGATCCTTCTCCAAGGGATGGATCTTCTACTTTTATACAGCTAGGAGTTTCTCTTCAATTAGAATATGCATCCTTCAATTCAATCTCCAAATCTTCAGTCTAATCTTCAATCAAATCTTCAATCAAATCTTCAATCAAATATCCATGGTGCATGAATGGGTGTTTAAATAGAAGAGTATTCAATCATATTGAAGATATGATTCGTCTTAAGATATAACTTCTTTTGAATTTGATTTCCTCTTTAAATTTCATTCAAATCTTCAATCTTTGACTTAGTCAAATCCTACTGAAGATATGACTCCTCTTTTGATAAAACCCCTTTTGAATCCAATCAAATCTTCAATCTTTGACTAATCAAATCTTCATCTTCTTTGTGCATGGATAATTGTTTATGATGTAGGACTTTTTTTGAATTTCCTTTTGCACAACTGTACACCCATTATTTCTCTTTTGAACAAACAATTTCTTTTGCACAATTGACCCTGAACTCACTTAGTGAAAACATTAGTACCACATAACTTGTTTGTCATCATCAAAATTAAAAGTGTGACCTAATTAGTGGGCTAACTAGGCCAACAATCTCCCCCTTTTGATGATGGCAAACAAGCCTAGATAAATTGAGATAAAATGTTAAAGAGCAAGTTATATGGTGCACATTGTTACGACTATTGTGATCGGGCCCAGAAGAGCCAAGTCAACGACGACCAGTCAACCGGCCTGCCACGGCCTTGGAGCCACAGCCCCAGAGATCTCACGGGCGGGCCGCGCTCATCCGCCCAAGACAAAGGCCCAAAAAACTGCCCACTTCCATAGTGGAGGAAATCGGGGCCCAAATCGAGGAAGCCTTCGCCAAGTATGGCAACCGCCCAGTGTCATCATGATCCTCCAATTATGGCAGCCACCTTCATGGCTCGCCAAATATGGCAACCGACTTCATGGCCATCACTCCCCAATAATGGCGGCCACTTTCAATGCCATCACTCCACCTTCATGGCATTTATCCCTCTATAAAGCATGGCAATTATGGGGGGTCAACATGGCCCATTGGCACGAACTCATGAATAGCGACCATGATGTCTCATCATGGCCCATTACGATGGGACTCGCCTATATGAAGAGGGGGGAGGCATCATCACCAGAGGCCGGATCTTCACGATCTACAACGGAGGTATCACAAACTCCATCTTATACCTTCTTCCGCCTTTACATATTTCTCCTCCATAGCTCGGCTCGAGGATCGGGGCTTGGTCTCTCCGTGAACCAAGCCCGATCACACCGAGCATCCCTCAGACTAGATCTGACTTTGGCATCGGAGGGGATTCGGTCGGAACCAAGGTCCGACCCCCCTGACATGCTCCTTCGTCCATTCAGGTCCAGGAGATCCTGCGGCACCGAGGCTACCCCTCAGCGTCATCACAGCCGGAGCCGAGCGCCCTCGTCTCTGAGCCCGTTCGTCTCCACCACCAGAAGATAGTCGCTTTGCCGAGGCCACCCCTTGGCTAGCCGACGCAAAGATCCGCGCGTCCCCTCACCGAGCGACCCCGCCTTCTACCGATCACGGAAGTTGTCATCCCGCCGAGGCTACCCCTCGGCCCGCCGGGGATCGGAATGGCGCCTTCCCGCTCAAGCGAACGTGCCATCGCCCGACCACCCGGGTCATCTCCGTCTCACGTGGCTACCACGACAACACGGGGGTCCCGCGTGTCCCCTTTGACCGCGTTGACCCCGCACCCTCCATACTATCGATTTGCGGGTGAAAAATCACCTGTAAACACACATGATCATGAAACATTCAAAGCTCCCCCTATATATGTGTTGTCCTGAAGAATTGTAGCAAGCACCCCTCAAAGTGTGCATCTTATGCATCTTAATATTTCTAACTCTCCCCCTTTTATCATCTTGCAAAAAGTATTCTCTCATGCTCACGTGCTCCCCCTAGATTTATGCACCAATGTTTTAACTTCTCTTCCCTTTTTGACATCAATCGTATGGAATGAACATGAGCAAGATCATATCACCAACTTCATTGAAATTTGTTAATGAATAGACATGAAATGAGATTAGCATATCAAAGAAACACTGAATTGATAAGGACAATTTCATATCAATGTTTATTCCCCACGTACTCAAAATATGTACACAGTCATGAATCATCGAAAGCATATGGTCGTTGCTTAAATATAAATAGAAGATATCATCAAAAAACTAACTTGAATCATTGGTTTATGCTTATGGAACCAAAAAATCACATTCGTAAACTGTCTTAAATAACTTTTCCTATATTCATTTCTTTGGAATAGCTATCAAGCATGATGTAGGGACACAATCAACATACGATACCATGATGTTAAATTTCAGGTCCTTTGAAGTTGAGATGTGCTAAGTGGTTACTTCATCTACCATATTTCATACGCATTGCTCAACAAACCCCCGAAACCCGGTTACGAGCCGCCGGTATCAAAACTATTTTTATATTTTCACATTATTTTTCCTTTTTATAGGCCAATTTTTCTAATATTCTTTCTTTTTCTTTTTCTACGAGGTTGTCTCGGAATAGTGACGCATGAAGTCATCTACATATTTGACTTCTACTACTTAATTCTTCCAAAGAAAATCATATATTTATAGGTAAAAAGATAATAAAAAAGAATTTAATCTTTTAGAGCCTAAACATTATCCAACAATTTTCCATAAGTTACATGACAATATCAACCAAAAAAATTTAAACAATTAGGCATGCCAACAATAAACAATCAATTATGCACAATTTGAGTACAGAGATTTTTCATTAACATAAAATGTCATCGTCAAAATCATATTTAATGTTTCTAAGATTTCTAACAAATTTCATACCAAATACTCATCAAAATTCTAGCTATGTCAATGATAAACATATGTTCATGCAAACAATGAAATAGTCTATGATGTCATCCATCAATATATACTCATAAAAATTCCCATACATCAAATATACCGAAAATAATCATAAGTTTCTTTATCTTTATTCGTTCAGATCAACACCGTTTTCACCAACGTGATGTATGCTATCACCTGGACCTCAATGATGCACCTGCAGGGAAAGATGCATCTTTTGGTATCCATTTAGTGGATCTGAAAGTGTTAGCATATGATTTGCTTTGCTTAATAAGAATTTTAGGAATTCACATAATTTTTTTCTGGATAAATGCGAGCAAAGCAATCATAGATGACATGTCCATTCTTGTTGCAAAAAACATGTAACATTGGAGTGCTTATTAGTAGATGACATGTGATTTTCATGCATGCAACATTGAACGCTTATGTCTCTTGCAAAACCCTTCTCAATGGTCTTCCTAGCTTTTTTCTTAGGTTGCTTCTTTTGAAATCCTAGATCATGTTTGCTAGATTGATCATTAAGTCCATTTATCATCTTATTAAAGCTCTATTGGCTACTAGTGAATTTCTTTAAGGTCATGCTAAGATTTTCATTTTCATTTTCAAGCTCACTAATTATAGCCTCATACCTTTTTTCCTTTTTCACTGGTCTCTAAATCATTAGCTATGTTTTTTCCTTTTATTAAATTAGATTTTCTTTTTCAAGCTCTTCCAATTTTTCTTCATAGCTAGCAACTTTTAGGTTCAAAATTTTTATTTCAGAATTTTTAGAGCTAAGAATGCTAATTTTCTCCTTCAAGTCTTTAGATAGATAAAAGTTGCCACGCTCTAACATAGCCAATTTTTTATTAGCATTTTATATCTCTAAGGTCTTTGTCTCTAATTGGGTTTCGTCAATGTTGTTTATTATTTATTTTTGTTCTTTCCACTTAATAAAAAGCTCATCTCTCTCACGTGTTATGCTACCTATTTCCTCTTTTAATGAATCACGAACCCCCTTTAGCTTAAGAAATTTAGGACCCATTTCTTGAAGGAGTTCTAGAAGGAATTCATAATTCCTCCATGCTAGAAAACATACCATCACAAATATTTATTTCATCATCAAAATTATAAAAAGGGAACTAATTTTTACCTTTTCGTTTCCAGCCATAAAGCAAGTCACATTGTTGTCATTACAATCATCATCAGAAGAAAGTTCTTCAGCATTGCTTTCTCCCCAGGTAGTTAGCCTCACTTTCTTTTTGCCATACTTTACCATTTTTCTTTTTGTTTCGAGAAGAGGACAATCAACTTTCATTTGGCCTTTCTTGTTGCATCGAAAACATCGTGGTATGGTGCCCTCTTCTTCATCTTCTTTGCCCTAGGCATTACCAAATTTTATTTTATTATTCATCAAAAATTTTCTGAACTTTCGTGTAAGACCATCGATCTCCTCATCACCACCCATATTCAATGCATTCACAGTACATGTAAAAGGTGAAATCAAAGTATCAAAAAAATTCATTGGTGCTTGTAAATTATCTGTGATAGTGTGTGATGTGTTCGGATTATGTGCCATGTTCAGGATCGGGATTCAACTAGACTGTGAGTCTAAAAAGAATCCCACTCTGATACCAATTGAAAAACACCCTAGAGGGGGGTGAATAGGGTGTATGACACAAATGTAAAAATTAAGCACAGCGGAATAAAGCAAAGCACACAATCACAAATCAGAGATGCAAGCACAAGTATATTTAACAAAGTAGCTCCCTGCCTAGGCTCCATGCCTTTACTCCGACCCAAAAACCTATGAGAATTTTGCCCCTTTTATAACCAAAGAGATAAACAACTTGATCACGCTTGCAGGTGGTGATCGAACCATACAAAATAGTGTTCACAAATATTACGTTCAAAGATGCTTCTGGGGGAAGCTATTCTCTCAATACAACCTCACAAAAATATAATCAAACTGATTTAATTCTAAATTAAAAAACAAAAAGATTTCATCGTGATGCAGTCTGTGAAGTCATGATCGCGTAGGCACAAACGGCTCTTCAATCCGACGTCTGGATCAAAAGTTATGCTCCTCTGATGTTCGTTGCGCAAATCTGAAATCTGTAGGGACTGTTGTGCACAACTACTATATCTGGATCTGTTCTTGCTGGCTGATCAAAATGTAAATATCACTGTTATGTAGAGCATGAAGTTGTGGTCATCCAGCACAAATGTTTCGTCAATCGAAGTTCTGGATCAAAAGTTATGCTCCTCTAAAGTTCGTTGCACAAATCTAAAATCTGCAGGGATTGTTCTATATAACTGTTGTATCTGGATCTGTTCTTGTTGGCTGATCAGAATATAAATATCACTTTGTGTAGAGCATGAAGTTATGGTCATCCACGTGCAAATGATTCGTCGGTCGGAGCTCTGGATCAAAAGTTATTCACTTTTCAGCGATGTCTGTTGAGCTTCTTCTTCTTCCTACGAAATTGATGATCTCTATGAAGTTTGGAGGAGAGAAATTCGGCTAGTAATGGAGGAGATGATCTCTAGAGTTTTTGGCTCTTTGGGATGCTTGGGGATCCTTCTCCAAGGGATGGGTCTTCTACGTTTATAGAGATATGAGTTTCTCTTCAATTAGAATCTGTATCCTTCAATTCAATCTCCAAATCTTCAATCAAATCTTCAATCAAATATTCATGGTGCATGAATAGGTGTTTAAATAGGAGAGTATTCAATCCTCTTGAAGACAGGATTCATCTTAAGATATAACTTCTTTTGAATTTGATTTCCTCTTTAAATTCCAATCAAATCTTCAATCTTTGACTTAGTCAAATCCTACTGAAGATATGAATCCTTATTTGATAAAACCCCTTTTGAATCCAATCAAATCTTTAACCTTTGATTAATCAAATCTTCATCTTCATGGTGCATGGATAATTGTTAATGATGTACGACCTTTTTTGACTTTCTTTGTGCACAACTGTCCACCCATTATTTCTCTTTTGCACAAACAATTTCTTTTGCACAATTGGCCCTGCAATCACTTAATGAAAACATTAGTACCATTTAACTTGTTTTTCATCATCAAATTTAAAAGTGTGACCTAGTTAATGGGCTAACTAGGCCAACATTAGATACATATATATATATACTTAAGTTCAACATCCTTTTTACTACAGTGGTCATCAATAAATCTATGCCTAATGTCGATATGCTTGATTCTTGGATGCAAAACAAAAATTTTGGATAAATTAATGGCACTCAATAAATCACACATGTATGACATTTAACACCATAATCTACTAGGACTTATTGTTAAGTATTGATTCCCCGGATTTGGTTTTGGATAATGAGCAAACATAAATATCGTATACTAATTTGTTTGTGAGCGCAGTTATAGAGATCGTCGCCAAACTTCTATGAACATCTAAAGCGACGTCTCGATACTTCTCAAAGCACGTGATCGTATGCCTAAAGCTTCGTTGAAGCTTATGGACCATTATTGAAGTCATGAAGATTCGATTGAAGCTTTTGAAGACGGTTCGTCATAGTTTATTATTTGTCTTCTAGCTTCATTTTCGTAGAATGTTAAGCCTTGAGCAGGTCTTATGTTTTAATCTTCATAACGCTCATATCTTAGAGCTAGGTTCTAAGTAGAAGTCCATACGAACTTTCCCGAAGCTTCACGCTTCGATTCGCGACTTCTAGTGCATTTTAGTTGGTTCAAGAAGAAGAACCAACCGACTAGATGATGATCTAGTCGGTCGGCAACTCTTCATGAACCGACTAGATGTCCTTGCTCATTTCAGCCCAGGCCCTGTTGATCAATTATTCGGTCAAAGAAGGTTCACCGACCGACTAGATGACGATCTAGTCGGTTAGGAATCCTTCTTAGACCGACTAGTTATCATTGCCTCATTTCAGCCTGAGCTACTGTTTCGAGTTAGTCGGTCAAAGAACGTTTGTCAACCGACTAGTTGATAAACTAGTCGGTCAGCATTTGTTCTTAGACCGACTAGTTCAACTTGTTTCCAGCCTATTCGATTTCTATCTTAGCCGGTCAAAGAACACTCACCGACCGATTAGTTGTGAAACTAGTCGGTTGACAAGTCTTCTTAGACCGACTAGTTCATATTGCCTGGAACTTTCTCGTTTGGATGTAAGCCAGTTAGTCGGCTCATGAAGAATCATCGACCGACTAGATTGGAAACTAGTCGGTCAGTGATCCTTCTTAGACCGACTAGTCTGATTCAGAATAGAGCCGTTGGGAACTTTTCCAACACGATTTTTCTTGCCTCTATAAATACAAACCTGATTCGTTTGAGGCAAGGTTAGAGGTCCATTATCTAAGTATTTTCAGACCTAAGAGAAGAGTTTTCTCAAGCTAATTCCAAGCTCTCTCTTCCTCACAAGAATCTCTCCCTTCACTCTTTGAGCCCTAATACTCAAGAGAGATTCTCTCCATTGTGAGACATTCAAGCAAGGGCTTTGAATCAAGGACATCAACCTCATCCTAGCCACCTATTGTTGTCCATCTTGGTGGAGCTAGGGCTTGGTGTCATCATCTTCCTCAAAATCCCTCTTTGCCCTAATTCGGTAAGATTTACTCAAGGCATAGGATTTTGTAGGTAAGTGTTTATTTCATCGCATTTGATATTTGCAATTGTGTCTCTCGGGTGTGAAAGAGGGTGTGATCCCGGTTTGTGGGAGTCACATGTCATTTGTATGATTTGGTCTTGTGAAGGTTTTTCACAAGAATTTCATAGTGCTAAATCTTGAGTTAGTGTTTCTAACTCAAGTATCCGGAGGGGATCCGGGTGGTTGGTACGTAGGATCACCGAGAACAAGTCGGGGAGACTTGGGTGGATCCGAACCCGTTACGTAATTTGTTTGCGTTTGTTATTTCTTGTTGATTGTTGTTTTATTCCGCATTGTCGTTTGTTCATTGCACAATAGTTAGGAATAACTCTCTTAATTATTTTAAGTACTATTCACCCCCCCTCTAGTACGTGTGCAATAGCTACCCCAGGGTCACAATAATTGGTATCAAAACATCCAGGTTAAAGCTACAGAGTTCAAAGCTATGACAAACAACGACTACAACATCTTCAGGGATCGTCAAGGAGCTTCTTCAGTTTTGGAAGGGCAATCCTCAACTAGGCCTCCCTCCTTCAATGGTACCAATTACGGGTACTGGAAATGCCGAATGGAAACGTTCCTCTGGAGCGCTTCAATTTGGAGAGCCACGATGAAGGAGTATGTCGAGCCCGAAGAAGAAGATTTCACGAAGTGGACTCCCGCGGAGGTCGCCGCGGAGGTAAGCAATGCCAAGGCAATGAACGCCTTGCAATGCACATTGGAGCCCGATGACTTCAATAAGATATGCACATGTAAGAGTGCATATCAAGTATGGAACTCCCTCCTCATCTTGCATGAAGGAACGAGTAGGGTAAGAGACTCTAAACTCGTTGTTGTTAATAAAGATTTCGAATTATTTCACATGCAACAGGGTGAGAAGATGAAAGAGTATTATGCTCGATTCGTTGACATTACCAACGAATTGGAGGCTCTTGGGAAAACCTACTGTAATGCCCTGCTAAGCTACTGCACAAGTACTAGGGGGGATGAATAGTACTTTAAAATAATTAAGAGGCTAATTCCTAATTACTTGCAAACTCTACCAAACAATACGGAAAATGCGGAAATGTAAATGTTAGACAACAAAGAAACAATCGCAAACAACGATATTACTGGGTTCGGATCCACCCAAGTCTCCCCGACTTGTTCCCGGTGATCCTACGTCCCAACCACCCGGATCCCCTCCGGATACTTGAGTTAGAAACCCTAACTCAAGATTTTCACTATGAAATACTTGTGAAAAACCTCCACAAGTCAAATCATACACAAAGTAATTTGTGACTCCCACAACCCGGGATCACAACCACACTATCACAACCGAGAGTGAAACTTACAATATGAAATTGAAATGAAATAGAACTTCTTACCGACAAAATACCTATGCCTTGAGTAATGCTTACGAATTAGGGCAAGGATGATTTTGAGGAAGAAGAAGTGTCACCAAACCCTAGCTCCAAGATGTAGATCAGCGATGGAGAGCTATGGGGATGTTGGTGACCTAGAATCAAGCACTTGGCTTGGAAGGCTTCACACTCAATGAATCTCTCTTTGGAAGTAAGAGTGAGGAGAGATTATTGAATGGAATGAAAGAGCTTTGAATGAGCTTGGAAATGATTTCTCTTGATCTCTAAACTTGCAATAATATCAGCCTTGACTGCAATGAATGCAGCCCATCAAGTATATATAGGTTAAATGAGAGAGAGAAAGAAAAACGTTTCAATTAATGCTCCAACGGCTCTTTTCTGAACTCAACTAGTCGGTCAAAGAACAACTACCGACCGACTAGTTCATCAACTAGTCGGTCGGTCAATTAACGTATACCGACTAATGGAAGAACAGAGAAAAGGTCAAAGCACAGACTAAAGGAACTAGTCGGTCCAAGAAGAGTAGCTGACCGACTAGTTTCACAACTAGTCGGTCGGTTACTTAACTGAGACCGACTAACAGATAAAACTGAAGTCTGAGCACAAATTGACTTAGTCGGTCCAAGAACAAATGTTGACCGACTAATTCACTAACTAGTCGGTCGCCAAAAGAGCATAGACCGACTAACGATAAACAGTAAGTTAGGTGAAAATTGGCATGTACAGTAAAACTTAACTAGTCGGTCCAAGAAGGAAAGTTGACCGACTAGTTCATCAACTAGTCTGTCGATCAATGAACACAGACCGACTAATGATAAACAATAGCTCAGGCTCAAATGTGCATGTACAGGGAAAGCTCAACTAGTCGGTCACAGAAGCATCACTGACCGACTAGTTCACAAACTAGTCGGTCGGTGAGTCAACTTAGACCGACTAACTGTAAACAGTAAAGAGCTTGGAAATGACTGACTGAAACTAGTTGGTCCAAGAAGCTTTGCCGACCGACTAGATCACGATCTAGTCGGTCAGTTCTTCTTCTTGAACCAACTAACATGCACAAGAAGTCGCGAATCGAAGCGCGAAGCTTCGGGAAGAATTGTATAGACTTCAACTAAGATCCTAGAGAGCTAAGATATGAGCGTTATGAAGATTTAAACCGTAAGACCTACTCAAGGCTTAACATACTACGAAAGAAGCTTAAAGACTATAAATAAAACTTGACGATACCGTCTTCAAACGCTTCAATCGAATCTTCATGACTTCTAAAATGGTCCATAAGCTTCAACGAAGCTTTAGGCATACGATCACGTGCTTTGAGAAGTCTTGAGACGTCGTAATTGATATTCATATGAATTTGGCGACGATCTCCATAACTGCGCTCACAAAGTGTTAGTTCACGATATATTTATGTTTGTTCATCATCCAAAACCAAATCCGGGGAGTCCAATATCCAACATTCTCCCCCTTTTTGGTGATGACAAACCAACATAAATAATAATAAAAAATAATGATTCAAATGTAATTTACTTACTCCCCCTGCATTGATGACACGTTAATTCCAAATTAAACAAAAATAATACGCATCAAGCAGACGAGTAAAGTATATAAATGAGAATCGAATATTGAAATATCGAATACCAAATGGTGGTTATTGAAATATCGGATTTGAAAATCCATTTATTTATCTTAACTCCCCCTGAATCTAACATATCAAATTAGATTCTTGGAATAATGCTTTAAATTATCATTTAGCACATCGTTATTATTATATCTCTCCCCCTTTGGCATTAGCAAAAAGAGCGGGAGGAGATCAACGACAACAACAATGGCTTTAAATAAAGGCACGGGAGTCGTAGAAAACGACGACGGCACAATTGACACCAAAGAAAAAATACGAATAAAATCAAGGCGTGTCAATGAAACCATAGTCGATAGTCGTAAAACGAAATCATCAAAACTCAAATCATTTTTACGGATTGAGTTATGGAATATACTCTCCAATATCAACATGCTTGGTTAATTAAGTGCATGGAAAACAATTCTATGTTTCCATAGAAGAAATTTCTATTAAACCAAGTTAGTATCGTCGAGCGACGAAATCAAACATCAGAGACATAAAAGAAATTATAAATTGTGCACAATAGAATGAAATGTCAACTGCGATGTATATATATATAATAAGTATGAACCAGAGTACATCAAAAATATACATCACCGACATACAAAATAGCGATCCAACGATCGGGGCACAAAGTACATCATCATATCAAACAGATATCGGAGTGACACAAAACATACAACACCATCAAAATACATAAGGATACATCATCAAAAGTATCAAAATACATCAAAATGATCCAGAACCCCACTCTATCCTAACCAAAACTCTCTCACACTAGATGTATCATCCAAGGAGCATCGGAGAGTCCTCAAGGAAGCTCAAGAGGAAGCGGCAGGATCTGCAGCAGCAGCAGGCTCTGCAGGAGAAGTGGTGGTCACAGGAACATCTGGAATGTCAACGGGAGCGACGGCAGAAGTGGCAATCTCTGGAGCAGCAACAGTAGTGGACTCGGGAGCACCAGTCGAAACATCCACTGCAGGAGCGGTGGCAACAGGTGTGCTCTCGGGGGCACCAGCAGTCGAAGCAGCGGCAGCATCACCAGAAGTGCCCTCGGGGGCACGAGTGGAAACACGACAAAGCTCCTCAATGTCCTCCTCATCCAACTCATCCTCGTCAGAAAAAGACAGAGGGACCTCAATATCAAGGCGTCGAGCGATACGGCAGAGAATCTCCTCAGAACGAGCCTGACGAGACTCCAAACGACGGATCGAACGAACGACATTGGCAAGAGTGGTAGAGGGAGCAGCTGAGGCAGAGGCAGAGGCAGACGCTGAAGGTGTCGTCCTCTGAACGTGACGGAGCGCCGTAAGAGACTTCTTGACGGCCGTCGCATTCAGGGGAGGACCAAGTGGACGCTCATCGTCACGAGGAAGTGTGACACGGAAGTGGCGAAAAACAAGGGTCAACAAGCACGGGAAGGGGATGTGAGCCGATTTCTTGGTCTTGCGAATACACTCGAAAGAGTCTATCTTATCGAGTATAATGCGAGCCCAGTTAATCGAGCTCCCCATGAAAATAGCGTAGATCAACTTCAGAAAGGGCTGGGACGGTAGAGATGAGGAGCCGTACTTGGGAAGCAAGCACGACTTCAGAATCAAATTGAGGACCCATGCATTTGGCTTGAAAGATTTGGAGGGTACGCCAATCATGGCGGGAGGAATCTGATGGAAAATCTGAGATAGGACGACCTGATCGAGGGAGGAAATATCATCAACAGAAATGTCTGAGGGGAGGAGGCCAGACGAGGAGATACCCAAAATCTCTCCTAAGATTTCTGCTGTGAGGACTATAGGAGTCCCCAAAACAGTCGTCTCAATCGAGTGGGTCTCGTCGTACTGACCCCGGATCCTATTGGCATAGAATAGTTTTACTAGGCGAGGGTAGGGGTGAGGGTTCGCCTTCGGGTCGTATCGAAGGTAATCGAGTAGACCGGAGGACGAAAGAAGATCGGCGAGGCCTAGGAAGTCGCTAAACTGGACGAAATGCTCCAGAAGCAGCGGGCAATGTTCGATACGGTTGTAAGCCGCGAGACACAAAGGGTAGTCGCGACACAACGAGATGTCGACACCGCCTACCGGCATCAGAGCCTTTCCATTAGGCTTACGGGTAGATGTACGAGGGCGGGAGCTAGACTCAGGATGGGTAGGAGGAGTGGGTTCCCTATGAGTCTCAGGCTCGGCTCTATACTCGGAATCGGAATCGGTAGGAGTATGAAAAGAGGAGGGAGATGCAAGTTGCTTGGGCTTGGGCTTTGGCTTGGGTTGTGCTCTAGGCTTGGCGGTCGTCGTCCTCTTCTTCTTGAGAGGAGGCGAAGACGACGAGGGTTGGTTGGTCTTAGCACGGCGTTTCGGAGGAGTTCTCGAAGGTTGAACGGGATCCGTAGGGGTAGGTTCTACGATCATTGGCGAAGGGCTAGATGGAGTGATCGGGATACGTGTACGAGCCATAATCGAGGCACGACACGACGCAAGAAAGATCAAATCTAAAAAACCCTAGATGGCCGGAACCCTAGCAAACCCTAGGCCGAAATCAATAGAAACCCTAATCCTAGAAGTTGAAAGCTAGCCCTAGACAGGAGAGGGAGAGAGGGGGGTTACCCTAGGTCGAAGGTCGACGGCCGGCGACGGAGAGGATGGCCGGAGATCGACGGAAAGGGAGGAGGGAAGTCGAAGGGTCGGGGATATTTTCGATTTGGAGTAAGAGAGAGAGACCGACTAAATGAGAGATAAGTCGGTTAGATCAATTTTAAGTCGGTCGAGAGCTCAAAAGACCAAACAGTCCCTGGCACAACTAGTCGGTCATAGTTCAAGCACTGACCGACTAGATCACGATCTAGTCGGTCGGTCAATGAGCTTGAACCGACTAGTTGCAAACAGTGGCTGAACCCAATTTAACTGACAAGAATTAGTCGGTCTAAGCTCATCCACTGACCGACTAGATCTTAATTTAGTCGGTCGGCCAATGAACTTGGACCGACTAAGAGAGTTCAAAAATTGAAAATCAATGAAATTTGATTTCTCTCCTAATCACACTTGGATGAAACATCAAAATACTCTCATTAATCATTATACTACCCCATTAAACATCGAAAAACAGAAATTTGACGATTACGCACAAATCGAGCGAAAATTCCGAAAATTCAACAAAAATCCAGAAAAATTTCAATACTTCAAGCATGAGCAAATATAACGAATAGAATAGCATGCAAGAATATTGAATAAAAATGAATCCTATATCTCGGATTCACCCATAATCCCCAATTCTCGACGTAACCGCACAAAGGAGTCCTCCTTTAGGGGTTTCGTGAAAATATCGGCGATTTGCTTCTGGGTTTCAACGTACACTAATATGATGTCCTTTTTAGCAACATGATCATCTAAGAAATGGTGTCGGACATCTATGTGTTTCGAACGGGAATGGTGTACCGGGTTCTTGGAAAGACATTGCACTTTGGTTGTCCACCATGATAGGGCAAGTATCACAGTTTATACCAAAGTCTTTAAGTGTGTGTCTCATCCAAAGAACTTGAGCACACGCGGCACCGGCGGTAATGTATTCCGCCTCGGTGGTTGAAAGTGATACGGAATTTTGCTTCTTGGAAAACCAAGAGACAAGAGAATTTCCTATAAAATGGCAAGTGCCACTAGTACTTTTCCTGTCGGATTTGCATCCCGCATAATCGGCATCACTATATGAGATTAACTCATACGTGCTAGATTTTGGATAAAGTAATCCAAGATCAAGTGTATAACTTAGATAACGGAAAATACGTTTTACCGCTACTAAGTAAGACTCCTTAGGTTGAGACTGATAACGAGCACATACGCATACGACAAACATAATATCGGGCCTACTTGCGGTAAGATAAAGTAAACTACCTATCATACCTCGATATAGACGAATGTCTACATCCTTACCGCTCGTATCCTTATCAAGATGCGTAGTCGTGCTCATTGGAGTCTTTTTCCCGGAGGCATTCTCCATTCCAAATCGCGTAAGCAACTCCACCGTATACTTCGTTTGGTGGATGAAGATTGCATCGTCCATTTGGCGAATTTGGAGACCTAAGAAATATTTGAGCTCACCCATATGGCTCATCTCAAATTGATCCTTCATCACATTAGAAAACTCTTCGCAAAGAGCAAAGTTAGTAGCACCGAAAATGATATCATCAACATATATTTGAACTAAAATTATATCATTATTCGAATACTTAACAAATAATGTGGAATTAACTTCTCCCATTTTAAAACCCAAATCCAAAAGAAAATTCTTTAAACGATCATACCAAGCTCAAGGAGCTTGTCTCAAACCGTAAAGCGCTTTCTTTAGTTTAAAAACATGATTTGGAAATTTTTCATTAATAAAACCCGGAGGTTGAGAAACGTAAACTTCCTCAACAACATCTCCATTTAAAAATGCACTTTTAACATCCATTTGAAATAATTTAAAATCCTTATGACATGCAAAAGACAATAATAATCTAATTGATTCTAATCTAGATACCGGAGCGAAGGATTCTTCGAAATCAATACCTTCCTCTTGACGATAGCCTTGAGCAACTAACCGAGCTTTGTTCCGGACGACGACTTGGTTTTCGTTGGTTTTGTTCTTGAAGATCCATTGTGTCCCTATGACGGTGTGGTTCTTCGATGGCAATGGAACAAGCTCCCAAACTTCATTCCTCTCGAATTGAATGAGTTCCTCCTCCATGGCTAAGATCCAAGCGCTATCTTCGCATGCTTCATTAACATTCTTTGGCTCAATCGAGGAGGCAAAGGCACAATGTGCGAAGTAGTTCACTTGCGATCTCGTCTTGACACTATCATGGATATTGCCAATGACTTGCTCATGAGGATGGTCACGAACGGTATGAAGCCGTTTGGGAATACCTTGATCACTAGGAACATTCTCAACAACTTCATTAGACGGGTTAGTCTCAATAGAATCAATAGAATCATTAGAGTTAGAATTACCAATCGAATAACATAAGACATCCATAGAGTCATCATCATTAGTAATTCTAGTTGGAACAAATCCTTCATTAAATGACACATGAAGCGATTCCTCGATCGTTGAGGTTTGTTTATTGAATATTCGGTAGGCTTTGCTACGCGAAGAATATCCAACAAAAATCCCCTCATCGGATCTTGGATCGAATTTGTCCAAACTACCATACGTGTTCTTAATAAAACATTTCGAACCAAAAACATGAAAATGTTTAACTTGAGGCAACCTACCAAACAACAATTCATAACAAGTTTGTTTAGTGCCGGGCCTCAAAAGTATTCTATTAAACACATAGCAAGCGGTGTGTACCGCTTCCGCCCAAAATTGATGGCCAAGTTGGCTATCATCAAGCATAGTGCGAGCACATTCCACTAGCGTCCTATTCTTTCTCTCAACAACACCATTTTGAGGAGGTGCGCGAGGGAATGAAAAGGTGTGTGTAATACCAACTTCATCACAAAATGTCTCAAAAGACTCATTCTCAAATTCACCTCCATGATCACTACGAATAGTGACAATGGTGGTTCCTAAGAGATTTTGTACTTTCTTAACAAAAATTGTGAAGTTTTCAAAAGCTTCATTTTTATTACACAATGAAAATACCCAAGTAAACCTAGAAAAGTCATCAACGATGACAATCCCATATCTAGCATTACCTAATGAAGCAACTCTAGTTGGCCCAAATAAATCTAGATGTAATAGCTCTAGAGGCCGCTTAGAGGAAATGCTTTTCTTAGGTTTAAATGAAGATTTTGGAAGCTTGCCTCGTTGACACGAGTCACAAAAGCTTTTCTTTTGAAAAACAAGCTTAGGGAAGCCTCTAATAGAATTTAACTTGGAAAGCTTAAAAAGTGTTCCAAAGTTCACATGACAAAAACGTCGATGCCATAAGTGTTGTTCACTTGTGTTGGCAATAAGACATTGTTCATGTGTACTTGGAAGATCTAGGATATATATATCCTTATGGCGTGTGCCGGAAAATAATACATCATTAGTATTCTTATTTAAAATATGGCACATTCCTTTCGCAAAGCTAAATTTGTAACCTTTGTCACAAAGTTGGCTTATTGAAATAAGATTGTGGTTTAATCCTTTAACAAGGTAAACATCACATATAAGGGGTTTAGAAGGATTACCCACTTTACCAACACCTATGATGGTTGCGCTCTCGTTGCCTCCAAATACGACGCGGTTTCCATTTGCAATGGGAACCACTCCGGAGAGCAATTGAGCGTCACCCGTCATGTGTTTTGAACACCCGCTATCGAGTATCCAATTCCCCTTGGAGCTAAATTTAAATTTGTTGCTCCTTTTCTTTTTCTTTTCCTTGAGTACCTAAAGATAGAAAATTTCATATCATGGTACCCAAGGTCATTGGGTCCAAAAGATTAGACCTTTGGAAGCCAAGTCCAATTGGACTTAGACTTCCCCACATAATTTCTACTATGTACAACATCCAAAAAATAAGCATTCAAATAAACTTGTTTTTCATCCATGCTTGTGTCCTTTGGGCTCCAAATAGTGAAAATCTTGGAAGCCCTCATCTTGGGTGCATGCATGCGTTGGTGGTTTCTACGTGATGCATGTCGTGGATAGGCATAAGGAACATGATGGAATGGTGCATGTGGATAGTTATTCATACGATGACGTGGGTGAACATATGCATGTGGAGGAACACGTGTGTGACGGTGTCTCACATGGTGTGCACGTGCCCGTGAACATGTAGCATAGAAATCATCATATGTGTGAGCCGGTGGAGTAGGACGTGTGTTCCTACGTGGCATGGTATTGGTGTACATATAAGCATGCCCCTTCTTTGGAGGTCCACCCAAAGTGGGTTTCTTTCCGAAAGAGGGTGTGGACGAGGTGGAAGCACCATTGGTAGAAGAACTACCAACAGAGTGTTTGCTACCACTCATTGAGGCATCGGAAGTTGGCCTAACAAAAGTAGTGGCCGACTTGGATGACTTTCCCAAAGTATACCCCAAACCAACATGGTGATTGGCCGGAGGTAAGACACTTAGGATATTATCCAAATGGCCCTTACCCTTATTGAATTCATTGATTCGGCCTAATGTGTTCTCATATTTCTCGGTGAGAGAACGAAAAAGAAGTATCCAAGGTGGATACTTACGATGTGAGCACATAAACATGAGATTTAAGACTTTCATTCTCAATACTCAAAGTCGAGTTTTGAGAAGTCAAATCCTCTATCTTATGTTCTTCCGGATCCTCGATGCTAACATGTTCAAGTTGAGTCTTGAGATTAACAATCTCATTCTTCAACTCTTCAACAACGGTGTCGTTGTTGGTGATGATAGTTTTAGGCGAGGTTTGGATGCGAGCTAAATCATCTTTTACTTTAGTATACCTATTTACTAATTTAGTATACTTAGACCACAATTGAGAATTAGCATTCCTAAGGTCATCCATGGTTACCTCATCGCCTTCGTTGTCGCTATCATCGGAGGAGGAAGATCCTTGATCATGCTCCTCTCTTGCCATGAAGCACATGTGCGCTTGCTCCACTTGCTCATCGTCCGACTCTCCGCTTGAGGAATCCTCGGAGTCGGTGAATGTTGCTCCGATAAGTCCCTTTTTGTATCCCTTTTTGTACTTCTTGGACTTATCGAATTTCGACGCCTTCCACTTCTCCTTTTGCTTATTTAGAGGACACTCTGCTTTCATGTGTCCTGGCTTATTGCACTTGAAACACAAAGGAGAGGGGGCATTAGAAGAACCAAATTTAGCTTTGTTCTTGTAGTTACCTTTTCGGAAGAAACGGTTGAACTTCTTGGCCATGAGTGCCATGGACTCCAAGTCCAACACGTTTTCCGAGTCTTCATCATCGGTTGAGGTGGATGTGGATGGAGCGGCCTTAAAAGCAATAGCCTTCTTCTTTGGCTCGTCTTGCTTTAGATAGGACTTCATCTTGTCCTGCAACTTAAGCTTGCTATCCTTGCGAACCTCGTATGACATTAAAGTACCGATTAGTTGAACAACGGTATAGGTTTGCATGTCATTACCTTCCTCGATGGCGAAGGTCTGTTTCTCCCAACTAGAAGGAAGTCCATCGATGATCTTTGAGACTTTCTCCTTTTGGGTGTAGGTTTTGCCGAGAGCCTCCAACTCGTTTGTGATGTCGACGAAGCGAGCGTAGTACTCCTTCATCTTCTCACCCTGTATCATATGAAACAACTCGTAATCTCTATTAACTACAACGAGTTTAGAGTCTCTTACCCTACTTGTCCCTTCATGTAATATGAGGAGGGAATTCCATATTTGATATGCACTCTTACATGTGCATATCTTATTGAAATCCTCGGGTTCCAAGGCGCATTGCAAGGCGTTCATTGCCTTGGCATTGCTCACTTCCGCGGCGACCTCCGCGGGAGTCCACTTCTCAAAGTCTTCTTCGGTAGGCTCGACGTATTCCTTCATCGTGGCCCTCCATAGAGATGCACTCCGGAGGAAAGTTTCCATCCGACATTTCCAGTACCCGTAGTTGGTACCGTTGAAGAATGGAGGCCTAGTCGAGGAATGTCCTTCTATCACCGAAGACACTCATTCACGGTTCCTGAAGGTGCTATAGTTGGAAGGTGGACGAACGGTCTTGTTGTCGTTGGCAGACATAGCTATAGACTTGGCTCTGATACCAAATGTAATGCCCTGCTAAGCTACTGCACAAGTACTAGAGGGGTGGTGAATAATACTTTAAAATAATTAAGAGGCTAATTCCTAATTACTTGCAAACTCTACCAAACAATGCGGAAAATACGGAAATGTAAATGTTAGACAACAAAGAAACAATCGCAAACAACGATATTACTGGGTTCGGATCCACCCAAGTCTCCCCGACTTGTTCCCGGTGATCCTACGTCCCAACCACCCGGATCCCCTCCGGATACTTGAGTTAGAAACCCTAACTCAAGATTTTCACTATGAAATACTTGTGAAAAACCTCCACAAGTCAAATCATACACAAAGTAATTTGTGACTCCCACAACCCGGGATCACAACCACACTCTCACAACCGAGAGTGAAACTTACAATATGAAATTGAAATGAAATAGAACTTCTTACCGACAAAATACCTATGCCTTGAGTAATGCTTACGAATTAGGGCAAGGATGATTTTGAGGAAGAAGAAGTGGCACCAAACCCTAGCTCCAAGATGTAGATCAGTGATGGAGAGCTATAGGGATGTTGGTGACCTAGAATCAAGCACTTGGCTTGGAAGGCTTCACACTCAATGAATCTCTCTTTGGAAGTAAGAGTGAGGAGAGATTATTGAATGGAATGAAAGAGCTTTGAATGAGCTTGGAAATGATTTCTCTTGATCTCTAAACTTGCAATAATATCAGCCTTGACTGCAATGAATGCAGCCCATCAAGTATAAATAGGTTAGATGAGAGCGAGAAAGAAAAACGTTTCAATTAATGCTCCAACGGCTCTTTTCTGAACTCAACTAGTCGGTCAAAGAACAACTACCGACCGACTAGTTCATCAACTAGTCGGTCGGTCAATTAACGTATACCGACTAATGGAAGAACAGAGAAAAGGTCAAAGCACAGACTAAAGGAACTAGTCGGTCCAAGAAGAGTAGCTGACCGACTAGTTTCACAACTAGTCGGTCGGTTACTCAACTGAGACCGACTAACAGATAAAACTGAAGTCTGAGTACAAATTGTCTTAGTCAGTCCAAGAACAAATGTTGACCGACTAATTCACTAACTAGTCGGTCGTCAAAAGAGCATAGACCGACTAACGATAAACAGTAAGTTAGGTGAAAATTGGCATGTACAGTAAAACTTAACTAGTCGGTCCAAGAAGGAAAGTTGACCGACTAGTTCATCAACTAGTCGGTCGATCAATGAACACAGACCGACTAATGATAAACAGTAGCTCAGGCTCAAATGTGCATGTACAGGGAAAGCTCAACTAGTTGGTCACAGAAGCATCACTGACCGACTAGTTCACAAACTAGTCGATCGGTGAGTCAACTTAGACCGACTAACTGTAAACAGTAAAGAGCTTGGAAATGACTGACTGAAACTAGTTGGACCAAGAAGCTTTGCCGACCGACTAGATCACGATCTAGTCGTTCAGTTCTTCTTCTTGAACCAACTAACATGCACAAGAAGTCGCGAATCGAAGCGCGAAGCTTCGGGAAGAATTGTATAGACTTCAACTAAGATCCTAGAGCTAAGATATGAGCGTTATGAAGATTTAAACCGTAAGACCTACTCAAGGCTTAACATACTACGAAAGAAGCTTAAAGACTATAAATAAAACTTGACGATACCGTCTTCAAACGCTTCAATCGAATCTTCATGACTTCTAAAATGGTCCATAAGCTTCAACGAAGCTTTAGGCATACGATCACGTGCTTTGAGAAGTCTTGAGACGTCGTAATTGATATTCATATGAATTTGGCGACGATCTCCATAACTGCGCTCACAAAGTGTTAGTTCACGATATATTTATGTTTGTTCATCATCCAAAACCAAATCCGGGGAGTCCAATATCCAACACCTACACCCAAAAGGAGAAAGTCTCAAAGATCATCGATGGACTTCCTTCTTGTTGGGAGAAGCGTACCTTCGCCATCGAGGAAGGTAATGACATGAAAACATACACTGTCACACAACTAATGGGTACCTTGATGTCTTATGAGGTACGCAAGGACAGTAAGCTCATGATGAAAGAAAAGATGAAGTCGTACTTAAAGCAAGACGAGCTAAAGAAAAAGGCGATTGCGTACAAGGCCGCTCCATCTACCGATGATGAAGAATCGAAAGAAGAGTCGGAAGAAGAGTTGGACATGGAAGCTTTGGCCGATATGGCAAAGAAGTTCAACCGATTCTTCCGACAAGGTAAGTTGAAAAGTATATCAAAATTTATTTCGACTAATGCTTCTACTCCCGTGTGTTATAAATGCAACAAGCCAGGACACATCAAGCCGGATTGTCCTCTCTACAAACACAAGGGGAAGTGGAAGGCATCCAAGCACGACAAGTCGAGAAAGCACAAGAAAGGACTTGTCGGCAGATTCACCGACTCCGAAGAGGACTCCTCAAGTGGAGAGTCGGATGATGAACGCGTGGAGAAAGCTCACATGTGCTTCATGGGAAAAGAGAAACGTGATCAAGAGACCTTTTCCGATGAAAGCAAAGATGAAAGCGAGGATGGAAGCGAGGATGAAGGCGATGAGGTAACCATGGATGAACTTAGATTAGCCAACGAACAACTTTGGAATAAGTTTTCTAATTTGGCAACTAGATTTAATAAGACTAAAAATGAGCTAGATAGTCTTAAAAACTCGCCTAAGCGTATCTTCGTCAACAAGACACTGTTGTTGAAGAGTTGAGAAATGAGATTGTAAATCTCAAATCTCAACTTGAGCATGTTCATATTGAGGATTCGGAGGAACACAAGATAGCGGATTTGACCTCTCAAAACTCAACTTTGAGTATTGAGAATGAGAATCTCAAATCTTGTGTTTATGTGCTCACTTCGCAAGTATCCACTTTGGATGCTTCCATGCGTTCTCTCACTGAGAAATACGAGTGCACATTAGGCCGAATTAACAAATTCAATAAGGGTAAGGACCATTTGGATAATATCCTAAATGACTTACCCCGGCCAATCACCATATTGAGTTGTGGTATAATATGGGAAATTCCTCCAAATCGTCTACTACCTTTGTTAGGCCAACTTCTGATGCCTCAACGAGTGGGAGCAAACACTCTATTGGTAGTTCACCTACCAATGGTGCTTCCACCTCGTACACTCCCTTTTTTGGAAAGAAACCCACGTTGGGTGGACCTCCAAAGAAGGGTCATGCTTTCATGTATACCATGCCACGTAGGAACACACATCCTACCCCACATGTTAGCACATATGATGATTTCTATGCTCCGCATCCACGGGCACGTGCACACCATGTGAGACACCCTCATGCACGTGTTCCTCCACATGCATATGTTCATCCTCATGACTATGTAAATGATTATCATCATGCACCATTTCATCATGCATCTTATGCCTATCCACGACATGCATCACGTAGAAATCAACAACGTATGCATGTTTCCAATAGGAATAGGGCTCCCAAAATCTTCACTATTTGGAGCCCGAAGGACACAAGCATGAATGAAAAACAAATTTATATGAATTCTTATTTTATGAATGTCGTTCATAATGATAATTATGTGAGGAAGTCTAAGTCCAATTGGACTTGGCTTCCAAAAGTCTAATTTCTTAGGACCCAATGTCCTTGGGTACCATGGAATGATATTTTATCTTTAGGTACTCAAGGATAAGAGAAGGAGCATCAAATCAAATTTTAGCTCCATATTAAGTTTTTCTAGGTTCAATCCATCATGGGATACCTACCCTACCAACTCATTGATTTGCAAAGAATTTTCATTCAATTGGAGTTGTTGGTGCTTAAGTGATGCACCAAAGTAGGGGGAGCTTAATGGTGTAAGTATCTTCTTACATTTAAATATACATTTGGTATCCATGTAGGTTGAATGCATGCATTGTTAGAATATTCACATTGGTATCATTTTCAATTAGTATGCTAGAATTGCATATGCCATATGTTTTATGATGCTCTCGATTCGTTATAAATGTTGATTTTGGAGAGTATGTTCCAAAACTCAATACGTGAAATTGATTTGAGTTTTGATGATTTCGGACTTCGATTTTCGCCTATGGCTTGATGATTTCGTATTTCGATTTTCGCCTATGGCTTGATGATTTCGTATTTCGATTTTCGCCTATGGCTTGGTGATTTCATTTTTCGATTTTCGCCTATCGTTTGATGATTTCGGTTTTCGATTTTCGACTATGGTCTCGTTGGCACGCTTTGCTTTTATTCGGTATTTTACATTTGATAATTTACATTGGTGTCATTTGGACCATGGTCGTATTCTTCGACTCACGTGCTTTATTTTTTAGCCATTGGTTTTGTCGTTGATCTCCTCCCGCTCTTTTTGCTAATGCCAAAGGGGGAGAGAATTAATAATGACAATGTGCTGATTAATAATCCAAAGGAATTTACCATGAATCTAATTTGATATGTTAGATTCAGGGGGAGTGAAGATATAAAATGGATTTAGATCCTATATGTCAATAATTGGTTCATATTTCATATCTTCCTCATCTGCTTGATACGTATGATTAATATTTAATACGAAACTAACGTGACATCAATACAGGGGGGGTAAGTAAATTTCAATTGAATCATTATTATTGATTATTATTTATGTTGGTTTGTCATCACCAAAAGGGGGAGAATGTTGAGTATTGATTCCCCGGATTTGGTTTTGGATGATGAGCAAACATAAATATCGTATACTAACTTGTTTGTGAGCGCAGTTATGGAGATCGTCGCCAAACTTCTATGAACATCTAAAGCGACGTCTCGAGACTTCTCAAAACACGTGATCGTATGCCTAAAGCTTCGTTGAAGCTTATGGACCATTATTGAAGTCATGAAGATTCGATTGAAGCTTTTGAAGACGGTTCGTCATAGTTTATTATTTGTCTTCTAGCTTCATTTTCGTAGAATGTTAAGCCTTGAGTAGGTCTTACGTTTTAATCTTCATAACGCTCATATCTTAGAGCTAGGATCTTAGTAGAAGTCCATACGGACTTTCTCGAAGCTTCGCGCTTCGATTCGCGACTTCTAATGCATCTTAGTTGGTTCAAGAAGAAGAACCAACCGACTAGATGATGATCTAGTCGGTCGGCAACTCTTCATGAACCGACTAGATGTCCTTACTCATTTCAGACCAGGCCCTGTTGATCAATTAGTCGGTCAAAGAAGGTTCACCGACTGACTAGATGACGATCTAGTCGGTTAGGAATCCTTCTCAGACCGACTAGTTATCATTGCCTCATTTCGGCCTGAGCTACTGTTTCGAGTTAGTCGGTCAAAGAACGTTTGTCGACCGACTAGTTGATAAACTAGTCGGTCAGCATTTGTTCTTAGACCGACTAGTTCAACTTGTTTACAGCCTATTCGATTTCTATCTTAGTCGGTCAAAGAACACTCACCGACCGACTAGTTGTGAAACTAGTCGGTTGGCAAGTCTTCTTAGACCGACTAGTTCATATTGCCTGGAACTTTCTCGTTTGGCTGTAAGCCAATTAGTCGGTTCATGAAGAATCACCGACCGACTAGATTGGAAACTAGTCGGTCAGTGATCCTTCTTAGACCGACTAGTCTGCTTCAGAATAGAGCCGTTGGGAACTTTTCCAACACGATTTTTCTTGCCTCTATAAATACAAACCTGATTCGTTTGAGGCAAGGTTAGAGGTCCATTATCCAAGTATTTTCAGATCTAAGAGAAGAGTTTTCTCAAGCTAATTCCAAGCTCTCTCTTCCTCACAAGAATCTCTCCCTTCACTTTTTGAGCCTTAATACTCAAGAGAGATTCTCTCCATTGTGAGCCATTCAAGCCAAGGGCTTTGAATCAAGGACACCAACCTCATCCTAGCCACCTATTGATGTCCATCTTGGTGGAGCTAGGGCTTGGTGTCATCATCTTCCTCAAAATCCCTCCTTGCCCTAATTTGGTAAGATTTACTCAAGGCATAGGATTTTGTAGGTAAGTGTTTATTTCATTGCATTTGATATTTGCAATTGTGTCTCTCGGTTGTGAGAGAGGGTGTGATCCCGGTTTGTGGGAGTCACATGTCATTTGTATGATTTGGTCTTATGAAGGTTTTTCACAAGAATTTCATAGTGCTAAATCTTGAGTTAGTGTTTCTAACTCAAGTATCCGGAGGGGATCCGTGTGGTTGGTACGTAGGATCACCGGGAACAAGTCGGGGAGACTTGGGTGGATCCGAACCCGTTACGTAATTTGTTTGCGTTTGTTATTTCTTGTTGATTGTTGTTTTATTCCGAATTGTCGTTTGTTCATTGCACAATAGTTAGGAATAACTCTCTTAATTATTTTAAGTACTATTCACCCCCCTCTAGTACGTGTGCAGTAGCTACCCCAGGGTCACAACACTTATTTCATCCAAAGGACTTGTGCACACACAAGCCATACAACAATGTATTTTGCCTCTGTGGTAGATAGTGAGACTGAACTTTGCTATTTCTAAACTAGGACACAAAGAAATGTCCAAGGAAGTGACATGTTCCACTTGTGCTCTTTCTAGCGGTTTTGCAACCTGCATAGTCTGAGTCACTATAAGAAATAAGTTCATAGGTGATATCTTTTGGATAAAACAAACCGAAGTCAGAAGTGGTCTTAAGATACATAAATATATGCTTTATTGCTTTAAAATGTGACTCTTTAGGATCAAACTGGAAACGTGCACACACGCATACACTAAATATTATGTCAGGACTAATAGTAGTAATATATAATAAAGAGCCATTCATACCTCTATATGTTCTCTGATCAACTCTCTTACCCATTTCATCTTTGTCCAAAGAGGTGGATCCTCAGGTCGGTTAGAAGCTTGTTGTAATAGTCGAGATGTTCATCAATAGAAACACCTTCCTCAAGCTTCAAACCGAAAAGCTTCTTCTTCAAATGCATTCAATTTTGAATGTTCTTCTGCATGTACTTGTCACCGAGCTCCTTCCAAAACTTCCTTGCATTTGTCTCCTCCATAAAAGGGTATTTCTTCTCATTCGTTAAATATAGTTAGGTCGTCTGACATGCATTTCGATTGAGAGTTCTCCACTTTAAATCCGACATGCTCGCCAACTTCTCATCCAATGCGATATCTTGACCAAGTTGGTTCAAGACATCCAAGACTTCATATCTCCACATACCAAAGTTGATCTTTCCATCAAACTTCTCAATTTCAAACTTCGTGTTAGACACGATAGTTCAAGCCGCTGGAGCATACTCTTTGGAAGTCGACGCCTTTGAAAAACTGGCATTGCCACTATTGCTCATATTTGCCTCTAGTATATCTCTGAAACTGTAAGCTCTGATACCAATTTGTTGTGCGTCATTGGAATATTAGGACCGTTGGACAAGCAGAGATGAGGATAAGCAACAACCAAATAGAGCACTATGAAAATTGTAACTTTAAGACGGCCAAGAGAACACCAATGAGCTTTATTACAAAAGGAGAGAACAAATACAAATCTTCTCTCTTCTCAACGAAGGACTCAAGATCTCTCTAAAAACTCTCAACACAATCTCTCAAAGTTGGCTCTCAACAACGATGGCTCGAATTTCTCTCAATGTGTTCCCCTTAGAAACACTCGCTTTATAAACACCACTTATATAGCCTATGGTACAAAAAGTGTTCTAAAAGAAGAGGGATTCCTATATGATTAGAACTCCGACACAAAAGGAATCCCAATCTAATCACAGCTCTACTTCTGATAGGACGTCGCGTCCTATGGTAGGCCCCTCTGTGCTGTCGAACTTCCTGCTGAAGGAAGAGAAGACGAAGTGCCAAGCCGAGCCATCCAGAACTCAGAATATAGAGTCGCCATTTATGTGGCGTCGCCGATCCTTTGATCTGAGAATCCATGCACTGTAGAAGTCCATTCGCTTGGCATCCCCGTATCTGACTTGTGCAGAGTTAGATAGGCGGGCTTCTAGCACAGACGAGCTAACTCTGCACAAGATAGCTCGGCTACACATCTCCAATACTTCTTCAGCGCCTCAATCGATCCAACTTTCACAGAGTCCGCAACTCCGCAACCCGTTTTCAACAAACCAAATGACACATATGAATCCGAGCCAATTGGCTTAATTGTATTCTCCCTCCCTTTCTTGTGAGAGGTCGATGGTTCGATTCATGTTATCCGATATATCAAAAAAAAAAAACCGAGACAAGCAAAACAGTCTTTATCCCAACACTGGTGGCCGAAAAATTCCAAAGCAGGACGATCGATCACACGACTTTCTTTGCCCCGACGCCTGCTTCCGTGCTTTCCAAGGGATGACAAATCCCCCACGGCTTTGCCGCCCAAAGCCTGCCTCTTTTTTAGCACCAGTCATGTTTTGCAATACGCCATTTGGAGTAAGAGCATGAAATTAAAATTTTCTCAATTAAGTCTTTTAGTTTTTTCCAAGGTCAAGGCGAGGATTCAGGACTCGTCACGATACAACCCATTTTGGTTTTGTTGTCATTGATCCAATTCCTGCTGGCATATTCTTTTCTTGATATTATAAATTAAGAAACAATATATTCTATTGGCTTAGCGTAAATTAAACAACATTAATGACATTGACTCAATAATTAGTTCCCTTCTTTATCGACGTGCTCAGTTGACAGATCGATCCCTTCCAATTAAAACCCTCAAACTAAGCCCAGAACCCCTCCATGCACGCAATATTTATTTCACCCTCTCTCTCTCTAAACATCTTTTTATACGATAGTTGTTCTCCAGGAAACCAAGTAGAGGGGACGAACAAAAAAATGATCTGCCGTTCTCTTTGTGCTCTCCTGTTGCTGTCCGTATCAGTTCTCTCCGGCGCAGCCACCGCCGGCGTCCACCGTGGCGTCGCCGGAGTTCAGCCCCTGTCTCGGGTTCGGATCCACGCCGCGACTCTCGCCCTGGATAAATCCGCATCCGTTAAGGCCTCGCCGGGTCTCCTCGGCGTGCACGTACGCGTTACAATATTCCTTCGTGGGTAGCTTAAGATTTTCAATTTTTTGTTTGATTTCTGTTGACGATCAAGATTGCAGGGAGAGGACAGCGAGTGGGTAGAGGTGGAGTTTTTGAGCCCAAGTCCATCGGCCGACGATTGGATTGGAGTCTTTTCGCCCGCAAAATTCAAGTAATATCCTCGTAAGCGTCCTTCTTTTTGTGTCGTAATGGAGAAGTTTATATGATCATTAAGTAATTGTAACAATCTCAGCTCGTATGCTTGTCCTGCGGAGAATGGGAACACGAGAGAACAGGCTCCGTTGATATGCTCGTCTCCAATAAAGGTTAGTGCACCAGCTAGTCAGCTACTAATTAATGATTAAGAAACACCCCCTATTTAGTTTAATCTTCTGACGTCATAGCTTGAATTGTGTATTTCTCTAATTCCTATTGTACAATGTAATCCTCTATAAATTCATATGAAGTAAATAATAAATACACAAGCTTATGGTATTAGAGCCACCCTTGATTAAATGCTCAAGAAACTTCGATCGCTAGCGTTTCCCCAAGATTCCAACACTCTCATCATCTCAAAACTTTCTTAATACCATACTCAGCAGTTGCATCGACACCATTCAACCTCCGATCTCCAGTGTTCCCTCCTCCAAGTAAGCATGTGACATCTTGTTGCTCTTCTTGAAATAAAATCTCGATCATTTGTCATGGTCCTCGAAGAATAGCTCATCAACAATCCTTATAGCTCGAGATCTATCTCCAAATTCCTTCGAGAAATGAGATCCATATCTGATGATCTTGCTATTGATAACAGTTATCTCTCTGAAGACGAATTAATTCTCCACATTCTCATCGGCCTAAGGTCGACATTAAAAGATGTAACTATTGACGGGTGAACCCACCAATTTGAGGTGCGTATGTTGTTGGGTCCTTTGGTTGCAGCTGCTGATTTGAGCTATCCCTCGGTCCGAGCTGCTGGAGCGGGCCGTTGATCTGAACTATCTCCAGGCTACCTGTAAAACTAGAAGCTTGTCAGGGAAGCTGGATCTGGAGTCTGACCTAATCCCTTCTGATGCTTAAGTCAGTAGATGACTCAAGGTGGCCCGTGGAAGCTATATGTCCAACTTGTTAGGAGGTCGTCGGCTAGCTATCGCACTGAGCCATGGAGGAGATGTAGAGTTAGGTATATGCAGATAACAGAGTATGAGAGTTTGGTTGTTAAAGAATATCTGAGCATGTAGAATGAGCCAGCCTCCCTTCCTCGTTGTCTGAGAAGATACTTATAGGCAGCAGACATTAACAGGTAAAGCTCGAGCCTTTATGGAGCTTTATTGTCTCTAGATCTGAAACGTCGTCATTTATGACGAGATGAACTGTCGGTCTTTGAATGCTCGCAATGATGATGATTTGAACCGTTGGCATTAATGATGATGGTCAGCTCAGCTGTTTACTTAAATTAGGAGTCGGTTGGCCTCATGTTTGGGTCTTTGGGCCGCTGGGCATAGGTCATGTGCCTTACTGGGCTTGATATAAATACTCGGGCAGTCACAGGGACATCCCAGTGTTATATCAATGGCCCCCATCTCCCGAGCACAACCGGCGTGGTGGCTGAGGTCGTGTGATGTGACATGTAGAGATTGGATGGGCGCTACAGTCGAGACAATGCATTTAATGCGGGCTGCCAAAGCCCTATACCATAGGGTTTGCGTCCCAAAAGAGCACAGAATTCATGGGGTCATCGTTCCAAGATGTTGACACGCATCCAAGATCGGACGACTGATTTTTCCTCCAAGGAAGTACAATCATGTATAAGTAGAGAACAAGGGCTGAAAGAGACACTTCCTTTACTTTCTAAAGAATTTGTATTACCTCTCGTCGCAACTTTCTTCTTCTCCGACTAACTTCGTCATCGTCAGAATAAGTCCTCCTTTTTTAAATTCCAAATTTAACAACTTGTAGTCTAAATGGAAAGAATTGGAGATACTTCGGAGCCCAAACGAGCCCTTGATAAAAGGAAGGGTGTCTGTATTGATCCCCAGGTCGTGATTAAGAACCCTTCCACTCAAAGGCCCTAATCTTGCGAGCCGGTGAAGAGGACTCTAACGTGCCTAAAGAAACCTTGAATGTGGTCCCTGATGACTCTTCTTCTTGGATCCCAAAAATACAAAGTGAGTATATCCGACCTTCCTACGGAGTTCGAATCCCTCAGCAAACTGAGAGGATATGTTTCCCTAGTAAAAAAGAGGTCGGAATATACTCGAAGACCTTCTTTCGTGATCTTCGCTCCCCACTTCACCCATTCATTCTTAATGTCATTAATTTCCTGAAACTCTCCCTTTGCCAATTGATGATGAAGCCGATTAGAGCTTTGGTCGGCTTCATTACGCTTTGCTTGTTGAATGAGGTGGAGCTGACCTTAGCTCTTTTCAATTATTTATTCCAAATAAAGCTTTCCAACGTGTGGTATTACTTCACTACCAGGAGGAAAAAGCAAATCATTTTTAACCTTCCGAGCTCTGCTCATGACCGGATGGAACACTTTGTTTTCGTTACTTTCCCTAGTGAGGCCATTATTCTCACCCATTGGGGTCACCTTGGCCGGCCCCATGACTTCAAAAGAAATAGCCCTTTTGGATGCTGAATTTGAGGCGATCGAATATTTATTAGCTCTATCGACCTGTGAAAGATCCATCCCTACTCTGCTAATGGATGAGGTGTTGAGGAACATCGTGTGTGCTGAAGGTAAAACCGATCTTCAAATCTTGAACTTATTATTGCTCATCCTAATTTTTTATCTTTTTGCGGACATGGTCGGACAAGAGTTTTTGATGGACCCTAATATGCATAAGCTCCTTGGCATTGGGTTCAAGAAGTCTGGGGTAGATTATCTGACCAACCATCGGCCCCTTAGTGATAAAGGGGGTAGATAGCACGTCCAAGGTCACTGAGAGCTTGGCTAAAGTCGTTGAAAGCTTCGCCAAGACCAACTCAGAGCTCGACCATAGCCGCTTGTATCTCGACAAAGGTGGGCACCACTCAGCAGGCTGTTGGGGGTTCGAAGAAGAGGGACCCTCCCTTGTCTAGAACCACCGATGCTGAGAAGAAACAGAAGAGGGGTGAGGTCGTCCCTCCATGATGAGCTCCCAAGAAGGCCGCCCTTACTCAAGATGGGACTTCAACGATGCCAGAAACACTCCCAAGCTCAGAGGACCGTGTAGATATATGGTCTTGGGGAGGCCTCATTCATCCAATGCCATCCAGGATTCCTACCGAGCTCGACCGAGCCTTGATGACCTATAGGTTAACTCAGGCTGACCTAGAACTTCTGGAAGATCATCTCCACCAACATATCTTTCTGGTAGCGGTTGATAAGTCGGTCTTCTTGGATGGCGGGGCCATAGCCTAGGTAGCCGTGAACGCTCTCCTCCGCTTAGACCGAGCTGTTCTACGAAAGGTTGATTCTGATCGACTGGCCACCACCATGGTGTGGTACAGTTAACAGGTCGACATTCTTCTTTTCTTTCTTTGTTTTGTGAAGTGTTAAATCTGACCTTTTTCCTTTCAATCCAAATGTCCTCGTTGGCCATCAAGTTGCATCACCGAGCAGTGACGACCGTCGATGCTGAGGTGCGCCTGGTATAAAGCACCAGAGAATGGTTGCTGCAAAGGAAACCGTCCAAAAAGCAAAAGCCCAGCTGGAGGCATCTGTTCTTAAGGTCTCCGAGCTCACGTCTTGGGTAGCTGAGTTGGAGGAAGCCTTAACCGAAGAAAGAGCAGCAAGGACAGTGACCGAACTAGCGACATCGATGTCTGTGGAGAATGTCAAGGCTGAGTCTGCTCAGAGAAGATGAGGTGAGGAGCGGTTGTTGAAGGTAAGGGAGGAGGGGTAGAAGGAGAGATCTGATATCAAGGCTCAGCTTGCCAAGTATAAGGCAATGGACACTAAGAAGATCGCTACCGAGGCAGTGGAGAAATATAATAAAGATGTTGTCTCCACTCATGTTGCCCAAATGTTTAGCACGATCTTCTCCAGGTGTTAGGAGGAAATCACTCGGAAATTTCCTAACTCAGGGGTCATCTTTGATTAGCTTGAGATGATCTCTGATGAAGATAAAGAAGTAAGCCCTTCTATTGTTAAAGAGACCCCTGATACAAGCCAAAGAAAACTGGAGTGGCTCCTTCTGAGGCCCTAACTCCCAAAGCCCTGACTCCCACAGCTCTGACGTAATAACTTGTATCTTTTTATCTTTTTGTATAAGCTAGGCCCTCATTTTGAATGTACATGCTTTGCTCCCCTCTCATTTAATAAAATTTTGTTTAAAAGGACGTCTTAGTTTGTCTTTGAGAACCTCAAAATTTTAATGATGAATCTGAAAATGCTCCAAGTCTTAGCTCATGACTTGGGTAGGAAGTTTCTAAAAGAGCTAGAATCCGTCTTAGGTTGAAGAGGACCTTTGAGCTCAATAGAATCTTCACGCTAGATAGATGACATCGAAATTAGATTAGTTCCAAGACTTGAAAAAAATTCAAAGTTTTAGGTCATAGTAGGTCATATGGGGCCGAGGTTAGCCTCAATACCATCCATGCCCCCATACACCACTCGGGCTTGCATAGTTAGAGAATAGGAAGCGCGAGGTGTGGAATACCATCTCGCTTGATTGTGACCAAACCATTTGTAGAGAAATATCAAGCATAAACCTTCGTTACAAGAATGGCTCAGCGAGCTAGAAATCAAATGCATGTAGCCACTGAGCATAATGATTTGGTATAAAAGTGAAGAGATGATCCTGGTTGCCAAGATTCTGGGTCAGTTGATAATAATCGATTGAGAGCAACATCGGCCTGCGATTGGAGTGGCCCCACGACTAACGGCAGATGAAGAGATTGGTCGGCCCGCAAGAGGAGTGGCCCCTACCTTACGATAGACTAAGAGCCTGATCATCCTGCAAGGGGAGTGGCCCCGTGTCTTTCGACTGACTGAGAGTAAGATCGGCATGCGAGGAGAGTGGCACCTCGACTAATGGCCGATGAAGATATAGGTCGGCCTGCCAGGGGAGTGGCCCTCACCTTACTGCCGAGCAAGAGATAGGTCGGCCGGCGAGGGGAGTGGCCACCCGTCTTACTGCTGACTAATAGCTCGATCGCCCTGTAAGGGGAGTGGCCTCATGCCTTACGGCCAACTAAGAGCAAGATCGGCCTGCGAGGAGAGTGGCCCTTCGATTAATAGCCGATGAAGATATAGGTCAGCCTACGATAGGAGCGGCCTCCTGCCTTACAATTGAGTAAGAGATAGGTCGGCTTGTGAGGAGAGTGGCCATGTTGTGTACATAGTTTGCATGAGTTTCAGTATTACTTTGCTAGAAAAATTTTCATGCTTATTTTCGATTTATCATGCATTCTTAGCTATTTTGTTGCATTTCACTCTCGGGATGTCTTTTGTGCATTGGAGTGTCAAATCATGTTAATCGAGGCCAAGGAGCGATGGGAATAGTGATGAGATGCAAAATCTGAATAGAGGCTAAATAAACAACACGGCCGTGCAAGAACCCAACATAGCCGTGCAAGAGTATCAGAGTATGAGACTTCAAGGTACAAAGTGGCACGACCGTGCAGCATCTTGCACGACTATGCAATGTCAACAGAAGAGTTGGGAAATTTCTCTCAGGAGCTAGCACGGCCGTGCAAAGCACACAGAAGGCAAAGCAAATTCTTACACAGATTCAACACGACTGTGCAACTTGGCGTACGGTCGTGTGCCTGCCAAATAATGTTTTGTAACCCGATTTGTTAAAGGGTTTTTAGGGTTATAAATACCCAGTTTTGTAATTTAAAGAGACATATTTTCTTATGTTATATTATTTGATATTTTGGCAGCAACTCTCTCTATTTTTGAGGACCTTTCTTAGACCTGTGCTTGGCGATTTGGATTGAAGGCTTGAAATAATATAGCTTTCATCAATTTAGTAAATATTTTATCTTCATTTTCTCCTTCAATTTTATGATCTACACATTGAATTGCTTGATTGGTTGGAAGAGAATACTTCCTTATTACATAGAGGACTCATCGCCATGATCCATGTGTTTTATTTCCTTTATAGATGAAACTTGGATTTAGTCAGAAATCAAAATCTTTTCATTGGTTCTATAATGCCTTGCTTTCGACAATTTGTGGAATCTCTTGTTGAGTTGCCTAAAGGGATAAAACCTATAGGATGTAAGTGGGTCTTTAAAACTAAGAAAGATTACAAGACAACATCAAGCGATACAAGGCCAGGCTCATTGCTAAGCAGTTCACTTGGATGGAAGGGATTGATTACATGGAGAACTATTCGCATGTATGTTGTAAAGATTCCCTTCACATAATCTTAGCAATGGTTGCCCATTTTGATTTTGAGGTGCAACAAATAGAAGTGAAAATAGTATTTCTCAATGGTGACCTAAAGGCAGAGGTTTAAATGAAACACCTTGAAGGATTTTCCTCTAGTAATAGTGAGTAGTTGGTCTGCAAGCTCAAGATGTTGTTATATGGGTTGAAACAAGCATCCTGCTAGTAGAATATAAAGTTCCTTATCATTTGGTTTTGAAGAAAATATCATGGATGAATGTATATACCATAAGGTCAGTGAGAGTACAATTCGAAATTGCTCTGATACCACGTATAAGTATAAAATAACTATGTTAACAAGATTCAAAACTCGAATTCAAATAAAATTGCAAAAACTGAATGAAAATGAGATACATTCAGCAATTGATATAAACTCAAGTTTCTTAGTTCTAAACACAAAACCCACACACAAAAATTCTTCCATTCTCTCTTGATCTTGTTTAGATGGTATATGGAACGAAGAGGAGAAGAGAAATGATCTTGCAGACCGTTGTGCATCAAAAAACTCTATTTATATAGTAGAACTCACATCAACGCTCTACCATTATGCTTGGTTACTGCCCATTAATGGAGAAGAATTCTCCATAATACGGAATTATTCTCATTTAAATGGATTAAATGTTGAATCACAATTAAGAGCAAGATTTAAATGTTTCCAAAACTTATGAAATGTTTTGAATGATTTTAAACTTTCTAAATCTTGTAAAGATTCCATTTGCATAATCTTAGCATTGGTTGCACATTTTGATTTTGAGTTGCAACAAATGAATAAGAAAATAGTATTTCTTAATGGTGACCTAGAGGAAGAGGTTTATATGAAACAATCTGAAGGATTTTCTCTAGTAGTGGTGAGCATTTGGTTGGCAAGCTCAAGAAGTTGTTATATGGGTTGAAACAAACATCCGATTAGTGGAATATGAAGTTCCATGATACTATCTTATCATTTGGTTGTGAAAAAAAATTTCATAGATGAATGTATATACCACAATGTTAGTGGGAGTAAAATTTGTTTCCTCTTACTTGCAACCAATGATAAAGTTATGTTATACGATATGAAACAAATCATCTCTAAGAGCTTTGACATGAAGGATATGGGAGATGCATCTTATGACATTGGCAATAAGGTTCATAGAGATAAATCTCAAAGGATTTTGGGACTATTTCAAGAAGCCTACATTAACAAAGTCTTGAAAAGATTTCGGATGTTAACCAAGTGTGGCTCCTATTGTGAAGGGTGACTGGTTTAGTTTGAACTAGTGCCACAAAATGAGTTTGAAAGGAAATGAATGAAGAACATTCCATATGCTTCTGCTGTCAAAAGCCTGATGTATGCTCTAGTCTGCACATGACCAGACACTGCATTTGCCGTTGGAATGTTAGAACGACATCAAAGCAATCATGGGTTGAATCACTGGATAGCTGCTAAGAAGGTGATGAGGTGCCTGCAAGGAACCAAGACCTACATGCTCATATATAAATGGACTAACAATCTCGAAGTGGTCAGATACTTAAATTCAGATCATAGTGGCTGAGTTGATTCATGCAAATCGATATCGGGTTATGTTTTCATGTTTGTCAGAGGAGCTGTGTCACGCCCCACTTCCCTAAAATGGAGGCGAGACGTGAAAAGGTCCGCACGAGAGTGGAGCTGTGAAGCCCCAAACCCGATAAGCGTCAATAAAACATAAGCAGGTCCCTGTAACCACAAACGGAACAACAATAATAACACAAGGAGAGACAAAAATAAAATCTCATATCTCAGAAATTGTCCAACATGAAAATTAAGTTCAACATCCAGAAAAGCCACCAGGCTAAAAGAAAGAGTCTAAAGGCCCAGAACAAGGCCAACAAGGACAAACATAACAAAGTATAGGTGCTACGCACCGACAACAAAACAGCAGTCTAAACAAAAAGGGAAAGCTCAACGAAGACACTAGGACTGATCCCCAGTGTCCACGTACTCCTCTCCAAACACAAGCTCGGGCTCGGCGTCAGCAAACACCTCGTCCTCAACAATGTACTCAGGCTCAGGGTCTAACATGTGTCACCCAAAAGAGTAAAGGGGCACATGTCAGCAAGTCTAAAAGACTTGGGCAAGGAAACTGAAAGTAAGGCAAACTAACAACCTAACAGTTATAGTATGCATGACATGGCAGTTATAACATGAGTGTACAAGCAAGACATGGTGAAACAATAAGTACAAGAGAACAATTTATCAGGACAAGTCAAGAGTAGCCAAGCTACTAACAATCTCAATCTTTTCACTAGTCACGTTTCAAGTTGTTTGTAGATGTTTACGCCTTACAGCTGAACGGTTTGGCATTCAAGCTGATTGGCCGCTTAACACTACCCCAGAACCCAGAGTTTACGCCTTACCACTGCAGTTGCTGATCGGGCAGACTCCCAGTTGATTGGCCGCTTAACTCTTACCCCCAATACCCACATGTGAACGAGACAGGGTCCCTGTACACGAGCTCAGTAAATGAGCCAGGGTTGCCCCGCACAGGAGCTCGCATTCTAGTTCACGATTCATAAGCATTTGGCATAGGGGTGCACCTAGCCTCAATCATTTCACAAGATGTAGCGAAGCTACGCAATCACGGAAACACTTAAAAAATGCAATGACATGACAATTAATTCGTGTACCGTTAATGGAAATTAAACATGACATGGTAGTTGTACAACATGATAAATATCGGATCTAGCTTCGTTGTCAAGCTAGTTCCTAGATTTGCGCCTAGGCGAGTATCATTTCGTCGCCTAGTCTCTTTTACGCCAACAACAAGCAAATGCCCTAAGACATGGCCCAAAACCCTAAGTGGCAAGTTTCACTTGCATAGCACCGAGGATGACGATCAACGAGGGTTCGTCCCACGGACGCTAATCCACGGGAAAGTTGCTGTTGTGGAGAAACAATCATCAAAACAACATTCATTTCATTAGGGTTTCACAAAAACACAACGGGTTATGAAAACATGAAGAGATCGATTATTACCGTATCGGAAGCGGAAGAATGATGCCGAGCAAGCACGGCAACGGAAGAAACGCTCCGGGGAACCTAGGGTTCAGATCTGGAATAGGTGGGGAAAATCTGGAGAAATGGGTTTTGATGTGGATTTTGGGGGTTTGATGAAAGTTTGAGGAAGATGAGAGGTAGGATGTGTCAAGTGAGGGTTTGGATGATGGAGGATGAGCTTGGAATGATGGAATGAGGGTTTGAGGTAGTAGGGGGCTCAATGGGGGAGAAATTAGGTTTAGAGTTGAAGAAGAAGAAGAAGAAAACGTTTGGGAGGGGTTTAAATAGGAAGTGCTGGCGGCTGCCCAGAAATTAGGGTTTCGACACTGATTAGTCGGTCAAAGAAGGTTGGCTGACCGACTAGTTTAGCAACTAGTCGGTCGGTCGATTAGCTGTGACCGACTAACACCAAGCAACGAAATAAGGGAAAAATCTGGGTAATGAATTAGTCGGTCAAAGAGCAACCACTGACCGACTAGTTTGGGAACTAGTCGGTCGGTTGACCAACGCAGACCGACTAAGTCCAAACAGTAACTCCTGTACAAAAATAGGATTTAGATTTAGTCGGTCAAAGAACAACTACTGACCGACTAGTTTCGAATCTAGTCGGTCGATGAACGTTCTTAGACCGACTAAGAATGAATAGTACTTGGTGTCAAAAATGATCATAGAGCTAGTCGGTTAAAAAATGATTGATGACCGACTAATTTGCAACCTAGTCGGTCGACCAATGTTCTTAGACCTACTAACGAAAAACAGTAACTCCTGAGAAATTTACAAAGCCAACTAGTCGGTCCATGAAGGTTTGTCGACCGACTAAATCGTCATCTAGTCGGTCGGTTCCCCTTCTTGTACCGACTAACGTGCACCAAAAGTTCCGAAATGGAGCGCGAAGCTCCAGGATCGATTCCTAAGACTCCTAGGCTTGATCTAACAATAAGATATGACCGATATGAAGCCCGTCACGAATGACTTACTCCAAAATCGACGATTCTAAAGAAGAAGCTAGAAAATCACGACGAAACGATCGGAAATGAAAGCTACGGAGACGAAAACCACACACGAGGAGAAAATCCACCAAAACATATATATATATATATATAATATAATAATCCAGATACATGAAAACCAGTCGTTACATCCTCCCCAACTTAAGAAAAATTCTGTCCTCGGAATTTCCCAACACTCACGTGTCCGGGAACAAAAGTGGGAAACGCTCTCGCATCTCATCCTCATTCTCCCAAGTAGACTCTCCAGGCGAGCCGTGTCACCACATCACCCTCACAAGATTGACAACCTTGTTCCGAAGTGACTTCTGACGCCTGTCCAGAATCTGCACCGGCTGCTGGTCATACGTCTTATCAGGGCGAACGGTAATCTCCGAGAAATTCACAGCATGAGATGGATCGCTAATGTATCGACGAAGCTACGACACATGGAAAACATTGTGAACTCCCTCCAAAGATGGCGGCAAGGCTAAGTGGTAGGCTACCTCGCCAACTTTCTCCAGAATGTCAAACGGTCCAATGTATCGCGGGCTCAACTTCCCTCGCTTCCCAAAGCGAATCACACCACGATTCGGGGAAATCCTCAGAAACACATGGTCGCCCGGCTGAAACTCCAAAGGACGATGTTTAGCATCCGCCCAATGCTTAAAACGGTCCTGAGCAATCCTCAACCTCTCCCGAATGTTCCTGACAACATCCACGGCCTCCACGATCATCTCAGGTCCCAACAGCTCACGATCACCAACGTCATCCCAACTCAATGACGATCGACATTTCCTCCCATAAAGAGCGACGAAAGGCACCATGCCAATACTCGCCTGGAAGCTGTTGTTGTAAGAAAACTCCACCAGATGTAGATGGTCCTCCCACGAACCCTTGAAATCCAACATGCACGCCCTCAGCATGTCCTCCAAGATCTGAATCGTCCTCTCGAACTGGCCATACGTCTGCGGATGGTATGCCGTGCTGAAACTCAGACGCGTACCCAAACTCTTCTGCAAACTCTGCCAGAACTGAGATGTAAACCTCGTGTCTCTGTCCGACACAATACTCACGGGGACTCCGTGAAGTCGTACGACCTCCTGCACGATTCACGTTACATCACCATCTAAACCAGGGAAGGAAATAGAAACGGAGCATAAAAGAATTTACCTCCATATATCTCCTTCCTAGCGCCTCAGTGGACTGTCCCACTCGGAATGGAATAAAGTGCGCGGATTTGGTCAATCGATCTACGATCACCCAAATCGCGTCATTCTGCGTCGGACTCCGAGGTAGTCCAGTCACGAAATCCATAGTGATGTGTTGCCACTTTCACTCCGGAATCGGAAGCGGTTGTAGCAACCCGGCTGTACGCTGATGCTTCGCCTTCACTTGCTGGCAAACCAAACACTTGGCTACACTCCGAGCCACACTCCTCTTCATGCCATGCCACCAATAGTTCAGACGAAGATCCTGGTACATCTTGGTCCCACCAGGATGCACAGAATACGGCAAACTGTGTGCCTCCACAATCAACTCCTCTCTAATATCCCCAGCTGGCACACACAACCTGGCTCCAAACCTCAGTGAGCCATCCTCATGAATTAAAAAGTCATTCCGCAGACCGGCTTCCACCTGCTCCCGAATCTTCACCAGCTTCGGATCCTCAGCCTGGCCAGCCTTGATCCGATCCACAATCGTCGACTGTATCTGCATACACATCAACGAAGAAGCCTCCCCAGGAAGAACAATCTCAACACCAGACTCGCAAAAATCCTGCTGTAATCTCCACCGCGAGGTCAAAATCATCACCGCTGGAAGCCTACTCAGCTCATCAGGAACCACATTCACCTTGTCAGGGTGAAACTGCAAATCAATCTCATAATCCGCCATGAGCTCCAACCATCGACGTTGTCGCATGTTGAGCTCCTTCTGAGTAAAAAAATACTTCAAGCTTTTGTGATCAGTGAAGATCTTCACTTTCTCACTCAGCAGGAAGTGCCTCCAAATCTTGAGCGCAAACACAACAGCAGCCAACTCCAAATCATGAGTCGGGTAATTCTTCTCATGAGTCTTGAGCTGACGAGACGTATAAGCCACAACATGCCTGTGCTGATGCAAAACACAACCGAGACCTTTGCCAGAAGCATCACAAAAGATCTCAAATCCACCGCTACGATCAGGTACAACAAGAATAGGGGCAGTCGTCAATCTCTCCCTCAGAACACCAAAAGCATTCTCACAATCACCCGACCAAACAAAAGGTACATCCTTCCGCGTCAATCTGGTCATCGGCTCAGCAATACTGGAAAAGTCCTTAATGAAACGCCGATAGTAACCAGCAAGTCCAAGGAAACTCCGAATCTCAGACGCTGACTGCGGAACAGGCCACTCTCTGATGGCCCTGATCTTCTCGGGATCCACTGAAATACCATCCCCAGTCACCACATGCCCGAGGAAAGCAACTCTGTCCAGCCAAAACTCGCACTTCGAAAACTTAGCATACAACCGATGCTTCCTCAAAATCTCCAATACCGTCCTCAAGTGCGAGGCATGCTCCTCCTCCGACTTTGAATAGATCAGAATGTCGTCAATAAAGATAACGACAAACTTATCCAAAAAGTCGTAGAAAATCAGGTTCATCAGATTCATGAAAACTGCGGGTGCATTGGTTACACCGAAAGGCATAACCACAAACTCGTAGTGTCCATACTTTGTCCTGATGCTGTCTTCGGAACATCTCCCTTCTTCACCTTCAGCTGATGGTAACCACTCCTCAAATCCAATTTAGAAAACACCCTCAATCCTCCAAGCTGATCAAAAATATCATCGATGCGAGGCAACGGGTATTTATTCTTGATGGTCACCGCATTCAACTCCCGATAGTCCACGCACATGCGACGCGAACCATCCTTCTTCTTCACCAGCAAGACCGGTACTCCTCACGGAGACACACTAGGGTTGATATAACCCTTCTGCAAAAGCTCATCCAGCTGCTTCCGCAATTCCTCCAACTCAGCGGGTGCCATACGATACGGCGCCTTCGAAATCGGCTGCGCTCCCGGAACAAGATCAATAGAAAATTCTAAAGCTCGATCAGGTGGCAAACCAGACATCTCCTCGGGGAAGACGTCATCAAAATCCCGCACCACAGCTGGCCTCTCCAACTCCATCTGCATAGCCACAATCTCCTCCGGCCTGGCCCGAAATCTGACAGGACCAAGCGAGCTGCTACCACTGCTGAACTCAAATACTGGATATCCGGGAATCTCGAACACCACCTTCTTCCTCCGACAGTCGATCGTAGCATAGAAGCTCGCAAGCCAATCCATCCCAAGGACCGCATCATAGTTGATGATGTTGTGGACAATGAAATCAGCGTAAAGCTCATGTCCACAGACCACCAACGAGCAAAAATTGCAACCAAGATGCACCGAGAACACGCCATTCCCTGTAACGATATTCCAACTATTGGGAAGAGGGGACGTCGACAAGGAATGCTTCTCCACGAAGCTCCGAGAAATAATGCACATCGATGCACCAGAGTCAAAGAGGACTCGTGCAGGAAATGTGCACACCAAAACCACACCTAACAAGCAATTAATAATCAAACCCTAGTCTAGCAACCAATCATGTTCAAGCAAACAACACAATCTAATAATCAAAACCAGCTAGGAAAGTAACAGCTAGATTGAGGATTACCTGCGATAACCTCATCCACAGCCTCGCTCTCCACAGTGGTCATCAGAAAAGCCTGCCTCCTCGGCGGAATAGCCTGCTGAAAAGCCTGCCTCTGTGGAACAAGAGCTGTTCCACGTCCAGCAGGAACAGGCGCTCGCTGCTGCAACGGCTGTGCTGCAACAGGTGCCCTCCGCAGCTGATTCGCATGCCAACAATCCTTCGTGACATGAGAAGCATCACCACAAACCAAACACTGGCCCAGAAACTTCCTACACTGATCCTTGATGTGGCCATGCTTGCCGCAGAAATGGCAAGTCTTCTGAATAGGCCCTCCTGGCCTCTTGAACTGAGCTGGCTGATTAGGCTTGAAACCAGGCCTAACCACTGCTCTGGCCTGCTCCATAGGCCTCTTTCCAGCACCAGAAACATGTCCTCTCCTCTGACTTAGGTTCTGCTCCTGCCTCCTCGCAGCGACCAGAATCTTCTGATAAGAGTCCAGATCAGAGGAAGACACAAAACTCTGGAGCTCCAAAGCAAGTCCCTGCAGGAACCTCTGAGCCCTCTCATCAGCATCCTGCACCATCTTCGGTGTGAACCGACTCAGCCTAGTGAACTCTTGGTGGTACAGGTCCACCGTCAAGCTCCCTTGCTTCAGATCAATGAAACGCTTCAGCATCTCCTTCTTGGCAGCCTTCGGAAAGAACTCCTCATCAAACCTGTACTTAAAGGTAGTCCAAGCTATCGGCTCCACCAACATCTTCTCTTCCGCATCCCACCAGTTCCGAGCATTATCCTTGAGTTACCTCTTCACCAAATCAACCCATCCAGCCGGGGTGATCTTGGCCATCTTCAAGTTATCCTCTATGTTCCGAATCCACTCATCGGTAGCTAGAGGACCCTCGGACCCATCAAAATATGCGGGACCCAGCTCCCGAAATTGCTTCGCTCCCGGCTCGGAGCGAGGGGCATCCGGAAGTGCCCAGGCAGCTCGAGCAAGTGGAGCATTCTGGACTTGCAGGAGCACGCCCTGCTGCACCTGCATCATCTGAAGCATCATCCGCATCATCTCTCCATTGGTGGGTTCCTGCTCAGGCTCCTCATCATGAGGGGGCGCACCACTACCTCCACCACGGGTGAATCGCCTTCCTACCATCTAATGACACAGAAAACGAAGCAGATTAGACTCATAGCTTATGACTCGGATGTCGAACTTAGTTTATTGGACATTCTAATATTATTATCGTTATTCCGTTAATCACATTTACAGAAGAGGACCTGCGTGGGCCACCAACAAAACCTGTCACGCCCCGCTTCCCTAAAATGGAGGCGAGACGTGAAAAGGTCCGCACGAGAGTGGAGCTGTGAAGCCCCAAACCCGATAAGCGTCAATAAAACATAAGCAGGTCCCTGTAACCACAAACGGAACAACAATAATAACACAAGGAGAGACAAAAATAAAATCTCATATCTCAGAAATTGTCCAACATGAAAATTAAGTTCAACATCCAGAAAAGCCACCAGGCTAAAAGAAAGAGTCTAAAGGCCCAGAACAAGGCCAACAAGGACAAACATAACAAAGTATAGGTGCTACGCACCGACAACAAAACAGCAGTCTAAACAAAAAGGGAAAGCTCAACGAAGACACTAGGACTGATCCCCAGTTTCCACGTACTCCTCGCCAAACACAAGCTCGGGCTCGGCGTCAGCAAACACCTCGTCCTCAACAATGTACTCAGGCTCAGGGTCTAACATGTGTCACCCAAAAGAGTAAAGGGGCACATGTCAGCAAGTCTAAAAGACTTGGGCAAGGAAACTGAAAGTAAGGCAAACTAACAACCTAACAGTTATAGTATGCATGACATGGCAGTTATAACATGAGTGTACAAGCAAGACATGGTGAAACAATAAGTACAAGAGAACAATTTATCAGGACAAGTCGCCAAGCTACTAACAATCTCAATCTTTTCACTAGTCACGTTTCAAGTTGTTTGTAGATGTTTACGCCTTACAGCTGAACGGTTTGGCATTCAAGCTGATTGGCCGCTTAACACTACCCCAGAACCCAGAGTTTACGCCTTACCACTGCAGTTGCTGATCGGGCAGACTCCCAGTTGATTGGCCGCTTAACTCTTACCCCCAATACCCACATGTGAACGAGACAGGGTCCCTGTACACGAGCTCAGTAAATGAGCCAGGGTTGCCCCGCACAGGAGCTCGCATTCTTGTTCACGATTCATAAGCATTTGGCGTAGGGGTGCACCTAGCCTCAATCATTTCACAAGATGTAGCGAAGCTACGCAATCACGGAAACACTTAAAAAATGCAATGACATGACAATTAATTCGTGTACCGTTAATGGAAATTAAACATGACATGGTAGTTGTGCAACATGATAAATGTCGGATCTAGCTTCGTTGTCAAGCTAGTTCCTAGATTTGCGCCTAGGCGAGTATCATTTCGTCGCCTAGTCTCTTTTACACCTACAACAAGCAAATGGCCTAAGACATGGCCCAAAACCCTAAGTGGCAAGTTTCACTTGCCTAGCACCGAGGATGACGATCAACGAGGGTTCGTCCCACGGACGCTAATCTACGGGGAAGTCGCTGTTGTGGAGAAACAATCATCAAAACAACATTCATTTCATTAGGGTTTCACAAAAACACAACGGGTTATGAAAACATGAAGAGATCAATTATGACCGTATCGGAAGCGGAAGAATGATGTCGAGCAAGTACGGCAACGGAAGAAACACTCCGGGGAACCTAGGGTTCAGATCTGGAATTGGTGGGGAAAATCTGGAGAAATGGGTTTTGATGTGGATTTTGGGGGTTTGATGAAAGTTTGAGGAAGATGAGAGGTAGGATGTGTCAAGTGAGGGTTTGGATGATGGAGGATGAGCTTGGAATGATGGAATAAGGGTTTGAGGTAGTAGGGGGCTCAATGGGGGAGAAATTAGGTTTAGAGTTGAAGAAGAAGAAGAAGAAAACGTTTGGGAGGGGTTTAAATAGGAAGTGCTGGTGGCTGCCCAGAAATTAGGGTTTCGACACTGATTAGTCGGTCAAAGAAGGTTGGCTGACCGACTAGTTTAGCAACTAGTCGGTCGGTCGATTAGCTGTGACCGACTAACACCAAGCAGCGAAATAAGGGAAACATCTGGGTAATGAATTAGTCGGTCAAAGAGAAACCACTGACCGACTAGTTTGGGAACTAGTCGGTCGGTTGACCAACGCAGACCGACTAAGTCCAAACAGTAACTCCTGTACAAAAATAGGATTTAGATTTAGTCGGTCAAAGAACAACTACTGACCGACTAGTTTCGAATCTAGTCGGTCGATGAACGTTCTTAGACCGACTAAGAATGAATAGTACTTGGTGTCAAAAATGATCATAGAGCTAGTCGGTTAAAGAACGATTGCTGACCGACTAGTTTGCAACCTAGTCGGTCGACCAATGTTCTTAGACCGACTAACGATAAACAGTAACTCCTGAGAAATTTACAAAGCCAACTAGTCGGTCCATGAAGGTTTGTCGACCGACTAAATCGTCATCTAGTCGGTCGGTTCCCCTTCTTGTACCGACTAACGTGCACCAAAAATTCCGAAATGGAGCGCGAAGCTCCGGGATCGATTCATAAGACTCCTAGGCTTGATCTAACAATAAGATATGACCGATATGAAGCCCGTCACGAATGACTTACTCCAAAATCGACGATTCTAAAGAAGAAGCTAGAAAATCACGACGAAACGATCGGAAACAAAAGCTACGGAGACGAAAACCACACACGAGGAGAAAATCCACCAAAACACACACACATATATATATAATATAATAATCCAGATACATGAAAACCAGTCGTTACAAGCTGTGTTTTAGAGAAGTGTCAAACAAATATCGATTACTTCTTCAACTACATTAGCTAAGTTGTTGTACTATTTTAAGGCTATGCCGCACGATATATGGATGAGGAATTTCATATTATGGCTTAAAATTTTCGACTCTGTCTCAAAGTCAATGAAGTTTTACTGTGACAATTCGTCTAATGTATTCTTGATCAAAAACATCAAGAGGGGGAATCAAACTAAGCATATCGACATCATGTACATAACCATTAGAGAATGGGTTAAGGATAAAAAGGTTGTTATTGAACACATCGGCATATAGTCGGTGATTGCAGATCCCTTACCAAAAGGTGTGCCTCCAATAAAGTTTAATGATCATGTTGTAAATATGGGACTTGGTCCCAATATGTAATATATATTATGTACCAAGAATTATATTAATGAAATTCAAGATTTCTCATATTTAGTGCGCACCATTTTGAGAAAAATCATTTTATTTTGGACCTAGAATAAACATAAAGTTTATTCATTAAGCATAGTTGCCGTAAGGTTTGCACATAAAATACATTGTAATACGTAGAAGATGATACTCACTTATTTCATAGAGAACTTATCGCCAAGATTCATGTGTTTTATTTCCGTCGAAGTTGAAACTTGGATATAGTCACCAAGATAAATACTGAATCAAGTGGGAGAATGTAAGATTTAGAAAATTTAAAAGCATTCAAAACGTTTCATAAGTTTTGGAAACGTTCAAATCTTGCTCTTAATTATGATTCAACATTTACTCCATTCAATTGAGAGTAATTTAGTATTATGGAGAACTATTCTCCATTAATGGGCAGTTACCAAGCATAATGGTAATGCTTTGATGGGAGATCTAATATATAAAGAGCATTGATGCACAGAGTTCCCAAGCTCATTCCTATTCTCCTCTTCATTCAATATACCATCTAAACGAGAGCAAGAGAGCTTGGAAGAATTTTGTGTATAGGTTTTGTGTTTAGAACTCAGAACTTGAATTTATATCAATGGCTGGAAGTATTTTTGTGTATGGTTTTGTGTTTAGAACTCAGAAACTTGAATTTATATCAATGGCTGGATGTATCTCTTTTTCATTCTGGTTCTGCGATTTTGTTTGAATTCAAGTTTGAATCTTGTTAAAATAGGTATTTTATACTTACATTTGTTAGGAAAAATAACGGAATAGAACAATATCTCAAACACAAACAAATTGGAAATGCAAGAATAAAAGGTAGAAGGATGACACTGGATATAACGTGGTTCGGCAATGTGCCTATATCCACGGGGCAGCAACAACAAGAACTTCCACTAACGTCAATAATGGATACACTAATGACACACTACTTCAAGAACACTACTTGAAGAAAACACTCTCTCACTCTTGTTGGCTACCTACACACTACAACACTCTCAACTTGGAGTGGACACTCTTCACTCAACTTGGAGAAGATGATACTTGGATGGAATGATAACACTATGGAATGAGCACATGACCTCTCCTTATATATGCCTAAGGAGGAACCCTTCACATGCTTTCATCAATACTCCACTATCTCCACCATTACACATTTCCATTACCCTCACAATTAATTTAGGTCTATTCACATTCTCCAACATTCTAGATTCAATGTGGAGAGACCTCTCAATTTCCCAACTCATGGGAAAACCAAAAGACACAAATAGGGAAATGAATTGGCTGGAAATATTAACAATCTCCCCCTCCAGCCAAACTGTCTTTTGTAGTTAGACTTACTTAAGTCCATCCCAATTGCCTTGCAACAATGCTACAGCTTCTCTTGCAGAACAACTTTTGTTAGCATATCTGAGATGTTCTTGTCGGTATGAATTTTTCCCAACTGGAAAAGCTTCTTGGATATCACATCTCGGATCCAATGATACCACAACTCAATGTGCTTAGTGCGAGGATGATGAACCGAGTTCTTACTCAACTGAATTGCACTTTGCGTGTCACAATGTAGCACATAACTTTCTTGTTTCATACCCAACTCTTGAACAAACCTCTGCAGCCATATCAACTCCTTGCCAGCTTCATTAGCTGTTATATACTCAGACTCTGTGGTGGATAAGGCTACGCACTTCTGCAACTTGGACTGCCATGAAACATCTCCCCCTATAAAAGTAAATAAGAAACCAGAAGTAGACTTTCAATTATCAAAGTCTCCTGCCAAATCTGCATCCGTGAAACCTTCCAAAGTTGGTTTTGATCCACCAAAACTCAAGCAAAACTTTGAGGTCCTCCTCAAATATCTGAGTATCCACTTGACTGCCTCCCAATGCTCTCTTCCGGGATTAGAGAGATATCTGCTGACAATACTAACTACATGTGTAATGTCTGGACGAGTACATACCATCGCATACATAAGACTACCTACAGCTGATGCATAGGGAATACCTACCATCTTCTCTTACTCCTCTTGAGTAGTTAAGCATGCCAATCTGCTTAACTTGAAGTGATTACCTAGAAGTGAGCTCACCGCCTTTCATCTTGACAACATGCGAGAAGATTTCATCAAAATCTATACCTTCCTTTTGTCCAAAACCTTTCACAACCAAGCGAGCCTTGAACTTTGTCAGCTGCTCGTTTGCATCCCTCTTCAGCTTGAACACCCACTTATTCTTGAGTGCTTTTCTCCCTTTAGGAAGCTCCACCAAATCATAGGTACCGTTTTTCAACAAGGACTCCATCTCAGACTTCATCGCCAACTTTCATTTGTCGTCTGCATGAGTCATTGCTTCCTTAAAGCATTCTGGTTCTTTGTCATTGGTCACTAAAATGTACTGTGAAGAAGGATACTTGGAATTTGGTTTAAGAACCCTGCTGGATCTTCGAACCAGCGCTTGAGAATTTTCTGCTTGCCCCTTGATTTGGACCCTCCTGGATTTGTTCTGCATGATTAGGATCCTCCTCGTTTAGTTCCACCTGATCATGATTCTCCTGATCATTATCCTCAAGTTCAACTTCCCGTTGCGAACATTCTCATTTGTAACATCTTGAGCCTCGTCTCATGATTCTCGTAAGAGCGATGATGAATCATATGTGAAGCGTTCAACTTGATCTAGCACTTCTTTGCCAAGATCCGTAACCGTTTGATCTTCTTGAAACACCACATCTTGACTTCTGAACAACTTGTTGGACTTTGGATTCCATAACAGGTATCACATCTCCTCATTTCCATATCCGAGAAATATTACAGGGATGGACTTATCGTCAAAGTTTGATCTTTCTTGCTTCGGAACATGTGCAAATGCTTTGCACCCGAACCCCCTCAAGTGAGAATAAAAAGCATCTTTACCGGTCCATGCACTTTCTGGCGTCTTCAAGTCCAACGATATACATGGTGATCGGTTGATGAGGTAACTTACCGCTATCACTGCTTCTCCCCAAATTTGTTTTGATAGGTTAGCGGTCTTCAGCATACTTCGGACTTTCTCCAAAATGGTGCAGTTCATCCTCTCTGCTACACCATTATGATGTGGGGTGCCAGGTACGATCCTTACATGCCTGATGCCGTGCTTCGAACAATATTCTTTAAACACGTTCGAGGTGTACTCTCCGCCATTATCACTATGGAGACACTTGAGAGTCTTCCCAGTTTCCTTCTCAACCATGGCATGGTACTCCGTAAAGGTTTGGAACACCTGGTCTTTTGTTTTCAACAAATACACCCAAACCTTTCATGAAGCATCATCAATAAAGGTAACAAAATAATAATTGTGACATAGTGATTCAACTTCTATGGATCCACATACATCAGAGTGTACTAGGTCTAACACATTTTCTTTCTTAGAAAATTTACACTTGAAACTCACTTTATGTTGTTTACCAAATAAACAAAAATCACAAGAGTCGAGAGAGGTACCTTTCGCAAAGGAAATTAGTGACTTCTTAGCCAAGACTTGCAATCCCTTCTCACTCATATGACCTAGCCGATTGTGCTATAGATTTGGAAATGAACCATCCGCAATATTCAACTCCCCTTTACATATCTTGCCATATGTCTTGTAGAGGGTACAACTTAGCTTCCCTATAACCACCACAAGCGATCCCTTCGTAAGCCTCCTTTTTCCATCACATCCATGATGATGAAAACCTTTGTTGTTGTTTGTCAAGCACACCGGTTGACAACAAATTGAGACGCATGCCCGGTACATGTCTCACATCCTTCAACATAAACTTGTAGCCTATATCGGTCTCGAACCTAACATCTCCAATTCTGGCAATGTGGGAATAGCTCATATTCCCCATCTTCACTCTACCAAAGTCACCTGCTTTGTACGTAATGAAGAACTCCAAGTTTGCCGTTGCATGAAATGATGCTCCCGAGTCAACAACCCATCCGGTTCCATCACAATCATCAAAATGTAAGCATTCACTTTCAAATCAAAGAAAATCAAAGTCACCTTGAGACACGGTAGTAGTGCTACGTGTGTCCTTTGATTTGTTAGCGTTGCCATCGCGACTCTCATTCGATGCTTTCGCCAACTTGTTGCAGTTTCTTTTCATATGTCCGAAAAGGCCGCAATGTTGGCACTTCCCATTGAATCTTGCCTTTGATTTGCTTACGCTCCTTCCATGGCCTTTGGGTCCTCTACTCTTGCTCCTTCTTCGGTTCTTCGCAGTGAACACTTGAGTATTGTCCGAGCTTGAACTTATAGGCTTCCTTCTAGTCTCTTCATTCAACATGTTATCTTTAACATTATTCATAGACAATACACCGTCAGGGACAGAGTTACTTGCAGTCACGACGATGGTCTCTCAACTATCAGGTAACAACCCCAAAAGCAACAATTCTTTCAACTCGTTGTCGATCTTCATACCCATTGTGGCCAACTGATTGATCGTGCTTTGTAAGTTGTTGAGATGCTCGGTCACTCTAGCATCTTCTTTAAACTTTACATTCACCAACTCCTTGATTAGAAAGGCTTTCAGCACAGCGGTCTTCTTTTCGAACAAGGACTCCAACTTTAACCACAATTGATGTGTGTTAACTTCGTTGGACACATAGTGAAACATGCTATCATCTACCCATTCGCAAATATAACCAATAGCTTTGCGATGTAACTTGTTCCAATCCGCATCCGATGTTTCTTCCGGCTTCGCCTTATTTCCTTCGATCGGCTCATGCAAATCCTTGCAATAAAGGATGTCCTCCATCCACGGCTTCCATGTCACCCAATTTGAGTGTTGAAACGAATCATGGCACTCTTTGAACCCTCCATTTTTTTCCTTGCTTTGATACCACTGTTAGAAAAAATAACGGAATAGAATAGTATCTCAAACACAAACAAATTGGAAATGCAAAAATAAAAGGTAGAAGGATGACACCGGATATAACGTGGTTCGGCAATGTACCTACATCCATGGGGCAGCAACAACAAGAACTTCCATTAACATCAATAATGGATACACTAGTGACACACTACTTCAAGAACACTACTTGAAGAAAACACTTTCTCACTCTTGTTTGCTACCTACACACTACAACATTCTCAACTTGGAGTGGACACTCTTCACTCAACTTGGAGAAGATGATACTTGGATGGAATGAGATCGCCGTGGAATGCGCAAATGACCTCTCCTTATATATGCCTAAGGAGGAACCCTTCACATGCCTTCATCACTGCTCCACTATCTCCACCATTACACATTTTCATTACCCTCACAATTAATTTTGGTCTATTCACATTCTCCAACATTTTAGATTCAATGTGGAAAGACCTTTTAATTTCACAACTCATGGGAAAACCAAAAGACACAAATAGGGGAATGAATTAGCTAGAAATATTAACAGTTTTGTGTTTAGAACTCAGAAACTTGAATTTATATCAATGGCTGGAGGTATTTTTGTGTATAGGTTTTGTGTTTAGAACTCATAAACTTGAATTTATATCAATGGCTGGAGGTATCTCTTTTTCATTCGGATTCTGTGATTTTGTTTGAATTCGAGTTTGAATCTTGTTAAAATAGTTATTTTATACTTACATTTGTTGCATTTGTTGTGAACGAGAAACATGTGTGGAGAAGGTTGAGGCTAGGAAACCCCTAGCCTCCTTTATATAGTATTCATAATGGGTACTCATGTGGGTGGATACCCAATAGGCCCAATGGGTCCTATTCATAACACTTCCCCTTATCCAACCAACGTGGTATACTTGACTTATGAATACTGAATGATTCATTAGTACTAATGAGTATCTTAAAGGGTGGATACTTCTAGATCCAAGTTAAGGGTAACTGCCTCGTTAAACCCTTAGCTATGGAAAACCCTGTGGGAAAAACCGATAGCGAAGGGAAAAGAGTACAGCACTCCATAACTTCCCCTGATTTGGGGATGTGTCGAGGGGTGGATACTTCTGGATCCAGAGTCAATGTGGTTGCCTCATTAAAACCTTGACTATGGAAAACCATGTGGGAAAAACCACTAGCCAAGGAAAAAGAGTACAACTCTACAGTTGACTCTCCCTTATCTGATCAAGCTTCAGGCTTGTAGATATCCTATATATCTATACATTTATCTCCTACGTGTCAATACATCCATCTCATCTACAACATTCTGAAAGCAAAAGTAAAGTATAAGCATCACTCATCTATACAAGTTTCACTCATATAGGGCAGTCGCTGAAACTGAAGGAGCGCTGCGAACATAGTAGATAGTTCCACGTCTCAATCGTCATTATCTGCAAAGGTACTTCTGGACCTGGCTTTGTATGTTCTTGAACTACTCTTTGGGTGATGAGTTTCTCGGGATGGTAGAAGGATGTAGACTTGGGAGGATTCTGTGTAGATCTTCAGGAGGTGGACGTCCCTTTTATACTATTCATCGCGATGATCTGTAACATGCATATGCAAATACATTTAACATGTAGGATTTTTCCTCGACCCTTGGAGATAGCGCAGAAGCTACATATCTCTGGTCCAGTGGTGCGCTGCAGGCGCTGCACTGTACCTGGCTAATAGCTATACTGCTAACGCTCAAAAGAGACACATACAATTTGCCAGGTAAAAGAGTGTTACAAAGACACTGAAGGTACTTCTGGACCATAAATATTCTTCCCCTCTTCCAGCTAACGGAAAAAGGGTCTTTTAATGTATATCCATACAACCAAATAGGTGTATTTAGTGGAGAATGATTTTAATGTTTCTTCATCAATCGTCATTGTATGAAGTTTTCATCTTCGAGATGATTAATTAATGTCATCTTCAGGATGATAGTTCATTTCCAGGATAATAATTCATCTTCAGGATGATAGTTCATCTTCAGGATGATTAATGTCATCTTCAGGATGATAGTTCATCTTCAGGATGATTAATGTCATCTTCAGGATGATTGTTCATCTTCAGGATGATTGTTCATCTTCAGGATGATTAATGTCATCTTCAGGATGATAGTTCATCTTCGGGATGATTGTTCATCTTCAGGATGATTAATGTCATCTTGAGGATGATAGTTCATCTTCGGGATGATTGTTCATCTTCAGGATGATAGTTCATCTTCAGGATGATTACTGTCATCTTCAGGATGATAGTTCATCTTCGAAATGATTGTTTTCTGTAAGCCAAGAATTTATGCCTAGCTAGGACTTTCATATCATATTATATCTGATAGATAGGCTTTAACAGATATTTCGGTATTTTCTCTTCAAGAGATCCGATAATATTTTGAGTTATTAAGATAATCTCAATTCTTTTAATTTGCTCTCTTAAGAACAATACTGTTTTTAAGAGGGCAAACAACAACCTTTTTGTATGAGTCCTTTAAGGATCTTTGTCTAGGTTGTCTTTCCTTTAATCATATTATTAATATGTGTCCCAAAAAGAAAGGAAAGTAAAGAAAAATTTATATATGCAGTTGAAGAGATTTTATATCGGTAATGTTGTCACATCAAATAGCAAAATCAACCAAAAATTCCCTTTTTTGCCATTCGTTGGGTTACGCCTTGACTTAAACCAGTCGATGCATCAGATTCATCTTGTAAGTGAGTTCAGCTCATCTTGCTTGATTACTTCCTGGTTTGAGCGATTTATACCTCTAAAGCTATAGCAAATTAAAATGCTTATAGCTAACGATTTTATTTTAATTCTCCTTCAATACTCAGTTATCCCACAAGATTTGATATCATTTTTGATACCAGGACTTCAGGTCCAACACCTCATATTTCATAAGTGAGTCCAGCTCAGCTTATTGGTGCCTCATTCCACATTATTATAATTTGGCCAAATTTCTATCTTTGCTTCAGGCAAAGCAGAGTTGTGGAATCAATATTAACTGGCAAACTGAAATATGAGAGAATTTGTCGACAAAATGTGTTCTTTCTTGTCCAAACCTCACCTCGTACGTACTATAATTATTTGATTTCTCCCAGAGGTGTCTCCTTCACAACGCGTTAAAGAAGTGAAAGTTCTAGGACGGGTAAAGAATATGGACAGATCCAGAATTGGTCATTAGCTACCAAGTTGCAATAAGGTTCTGGATTTGAGCTCACTTTCCTGTGGTGATATTGTTTTTTCGGTCTCCAGGAGTAGATTTCTCTCTTTGGAGCCTAGTGGTATGTCCTCTCATCTCTTAAGGACATCCACTTCTGCTACTGGTGGATTGCATCCATTATATTTGGTATGTCAATCCTAGCTGGATTTTTAGTAGCAGGGATGTGAAAGTTTTGACAATATGTAAATTGTCAGTCTGATTATAATCAGATCATGTGTATTTACTTTTTAAATGGTCAATTTGAGCTTCAGGCTCATAGATGATTTGAACCAAATAGGGAATTGAAGGATCTTCAGGATCCTTTTTACCATCAACACACAATCTATAAGACGTGTATAAATGCCTTACTCATACGAGATTTTGGAATCTATTCATCAAAGTTGGTTAGTCCTGATGAATGTGTTCTCTTTATGGCATAATGACGGTTTATGTAGTGTTTCTTCAAGAACACATACACAGTGTTGCAAACGTACCATCTTTAAGATGTGCTCTAAACCCATTCTTAGAAAATATTTATATGTAGTTGATCAGACCCATATAAAAAGATTCTAATGGCGTGTTTAGCTGAGTGTACATAACCACTGTAGCTAATTATTTATTATTTCCCATTTTTATCCACAGTTACCACTATTTTTTTAAAAAAAATGTGGTTGGATAATGACCATTTAGAGGATATATATTGATGAGTGCACAAAAAAAGGTACATCATTAGTCATTTTAAGGGAGTGGACAAAGCCTATTTATATCCCTTAAATACTCTCAAGAGACCTAAAGGTCTTCATTATCTTTAATGATGATAGTATATCATCTTAAATTCATTTGAGGAAGTGGGGAGAGTGAGGAAGTGGGGAGAGTCAATGTCCATGTGAATGGAGATGATCTCATTATCATTTTTCCCTTTTGAATAGGACAATGAAAGTTTCACCCTTTTTGAAGAATCTTCGGGTTCGTCTGGTTGATGATGTCTTGCATCATCAATCCAGGGTGATATCGATCCAAAATTGGTCGATTCTGGACACTTCTGGTGTTCCAAAATAATTCCTCTTTTTGAATTTATGTAGGACTTTTGAAAAGTCCATTAAAATGCTCAAGTTAATTTTGTCCGGTAATAGTTGAACTGTGTTCAAACTGTGAAGGATTACATCTTCACATTGACTATTGTGCGGATCATTGTGGGACAAAGCTTCAGGCTTCATTTATTTCTTGAGTCATTAGGGATTTCGATTTGACGAATATCCATTGAAAATGTATAAGTTTCAGAGAGTATATGGCATCCTCATTTTATTTTTTAAGGTTATTCAAGATAGCAAATCATTCGCAGTAAAATAAAATGTATCAAAACTACAAGAGAATAATACTGATGATTTTGTTAAGTCAACAAGTGACATAGTGTGATGTGTGCTCTTGAAAACATACAACAATAATTATGCTCATTTAGACTTATGTTATGACAACAGATTATATTTGATTTCAAAATTTATTCGTCCTCGGGGAGTAGCTAAATATAAATAAGGTCAATTAGACTTTCGTCGTTTTGACTAGATATGTATGTATTTTTATATGGCATAAGTTAATGCACATTTATGTTTGCAAAAACATTATGGCTCTTATCAGAAACTTCTGGTCCGATATTTGCTTGCCATTGCTTACTCCGTGTCGAGGTATATCATATTTTCACTTTCCCATTTAATACAAGACTTCCTCTGTTTTAAGTTTTCCTTGTTCGGGTAATGTTTGATCCTGAACTTCCCCTGATTTCAATATTCCTTATTTATAAAGGACAATGAAAATTAGTCTTGCTAAGGAGACATAAGCAAGGGTTTGAGCAAATTATTTTATACTTCCACTTTTCTAATTAATTAGAGACTTTTAAAAAGTCTATTTGAGTGCTCGAGTATAGCTTCAGGCTATTTTCTTGAGTCGTTCAAATTATGGATAGTTTGTCATGCTCAGAGGGGAAAACAAATACGTGGCTACAAAATTTATAATTTCTCACTTATCTATTAAGTCATGACTTTGGGCATACACTTAAAAGTAAGGTGAGATTACTCTAAAAGAGTTTAGCGGTGTTATGACAACTGCTGGTGTCAATATTCGATCATATAGACAATAAGTGTGAGATGTCTATATACCGCAAAATGCGTATCTTTAAAAAATATCGCATAAGCCATCGTTTTTGTTGATATTTATTTTATTAGGGGAAAAGGTGCTGACTTTTGATTTGATTTTGAACTTCAGGTTCATTTTGTCAAAGTGGATATGATATTAAAACTTTTTAAAATCATGATTGTCTTGTTGTCATAAATATCGTCATATCATGAGCTCATCATACATATAATATAAAGCTTGTAAGCTAAAAATTATGCTCAATTAATCTGAATTGAAACAAGTATGATGTATACACATGCTATTTATATGTTGTGGGCATTTAAATAATCTCATCGCAGATATATGGTCTAGCTATAGGCGTTAAACTATATCAAAATGATTTTAGCATGCTCAAAAAAATGTACATCACAGAAATCATTAAATATGCGGCATGCATATAATTTTCTACACATTCATTTAATTATCACAGACATGTAATAATATTAAATGTTGAATCATGCAACGGGCAGTGAAATGTATGCAACATCACTTAGCATTAAAAAAATGAAGAGAAAACTTTTCGTTTAATACTAATCAAATAATCCAACAAAATGTGGTGATGATTTACGCAAATAATTAATCAGAAAAAGACAAAAGAAGAAAATCTTTAATCAATAGCTGAATAGCCCTTTTATGAACATATTTATAACTTGCCCTCAATACCCTCAAAAGGGGGTATTAATGCTTAAATCCCCATCCCCTGATTTTCCCTGATTTTCTGGATTTATCCAGAATTTTTCGGGAAATTATAATGAAATTTTAAAGAAATAAATTAAAGATCAATTCTGGGCCCAATTTGGGTAGAAAAACTCAATGGGCTGGAATTAAAATTTAATTTAAATATCCATTTATTTTTCATTATTGGGCCTAAAAGGCCCATCTCCCCAAGCCCTAGGGTTTCCCTAGGGTTTCAATGCGGGAGAGGGGGAGGGATGACGGCCGCCGCCCGTAGGCAGCGGCGCGGCGCTGCCGGCGCCGCCGGCACCCCCCTTCAGGAGGGGCGGCCTGCCCGGCGCCCCCCTTCAGGGGGGGCCTGTCGGCGCCCCACGTCAGGGGGGCCTGCCGGCGGCAGCACCCCCGCAGGGGGGTGGCCCGCCGGCGCCCCCCTCAAGGGGGGCGGCCCCCCTTCAGGGGGGCCGCCGGCGTGTTGGATATGGAAGACGTTTGTACACCCTTGTGGGGGATGTACGAGGGAATACGGACCTCGAACGTCGCGTACACGAAGTCGTGTACAAAGGGAATCTGTTCCCTTGCGGAGAGGATCTCTGGATGAGTGGGAAAGTCGCATTATATATGCATAAGTGCATGCGACATATGGCTAATAAAGGGGGAATATCTTAAGCTTATGTTGTACCATGCATATGGTACAACTTAAGCTTATAATGTGCCATGTATCATGGTACACCTTAATTAAGTTGTTCCAAAGGAACAACTTACCCTAAAATAACTACCTTGGGGGCTATAAATAAGACCCAAGGGTAAGCCATTTCTTACACCATTTGCATGAAATTCATGCATGCATCTTCATCCTAGCGAAGCTCTGCAGAAATCCTTTCTCTCCCTCTTATCCAAGTTTCTTAATCTAAAGTAGAGATTTAGATTGTGGATTAGTAGCCTTACTCCGTTCGTGAGAAGACTCGATCCGTCGTGGCGAATCCGAAGGCGAAGTTCGTAGACTACCGTGCCGCATACGCAAGCGTAAGTCTAAACTTCATGTTATCGATCCTAACTCTGTTTTGGACAGGATCCTACATTGGTATCAAAGCCATACGGGTTCGCCCCGGAGAAACTATGAACGAGTCGTTGTCTTTTTCACGGATGGGTATCCTACCATTACGGATATGGTAGGAACGCTTCGTGACGGAGAGAACGCAGCGGTTGTTCTTTTCACGTTAGGGTCTTCTGTCATTACGGATATGGCAGGGACTCTCCGTGACGGGAAGAACCGACCGTTCATATCGTCAAACTCGCTCTCTTCATGGATGCTGAGTCTCCATTCATAGGGAATGGGCGCTCTCTTCATGTGGAGCGCGTAGTTTACGAATTTTTGAAGTGGGTTCATTTTTTGGCACACGGCCATTGGAGGACAACTACTTCCTCGACGAACGGGTGCTTCACCGGAGAAGAAGATGGTGGTTATTCCCATCGGGGAAGATGAATTTTTTTTTGTGCATGTGCACCATGACCAAATGGGTTATGAAGGCCATGCACCCCCCTCCCCATGCGGAGGGGGTTGGCTATGGCCAATAACCACCGCGGCAACCCCCTCCGGCGGGGGTGTGCGGCCTCCCATGAAAGGGGAAACCGGCCATGGCCAAAGGGACATGACCGGTCAAGGCAAAAAAATGCCATGGCCGGGCCATGGCCGGCCGGCCTTGGCCGGCCATGGCCATGGCCGGCCGGCTCTGGCCGGCCACGGCCAGGGGCAGAAGGCCCTGGCCGCGGCCAGGCCAGGGCCTGGCCTCCCTGGCCGAGGCCAGGGCAGGGGCCCTGGCCCCGGCCAGGGCCTGGCCGAGGCCAGGGCAGGAGCCCTGGCCCCGGCCAGGGCCCTGCCGCCCTGGCAGAGGCCAGGGCAGCGCCCTGGCCTCAGGCCAGGGCCCGGCCGCCCTGGCCGAGGCCAGGGCAGAGGCCCTGGCCCCGGCCAGGGCCTGGCTGCCCTGGCAGAGGCCAGGGCAGCGCCCTGGCAGAGGCCAGGGCAGCGCCCTGGCCTCAGGCCAGGGCCGCCCTGGCAGAGGCCAGGGCCGCCCTGGCCGCCCTGGCCGAGGCCAGGGCAGAGGCCCTGGCCTCGGCCAGGGCCTGGCCGCCCTGGCAGAGGCCAGGGCAGCGCCCTGGCCTCAGGCCAGGGCCTGGCCGCCCTGGCCGAGGCCAGGGCAGGGGCCCTGGCCCCGGCCAGGGGCCTCTGGCCGAGGCCAGGCCAGGCAGAAGGCCTGGCCGGCCTCTGGCCGAGGCCAGGCCAGGCAGAGGCCTGGCCGGCCTCTGGCCTAGGCCAGGCCAGTGGCCAGGCCGGCCCTGGCAGTGGCCAGGGCTGCCGCAGGCCGTCCTTGGCCGGTTGTCGGACTGATCGGCACTGGACGGGGGAAGTTTCAGACCAATTCGGCAAAGGCCTTGGTCGAACTAGCCCATACGGGGCCAAACGACAGTCGTCTGCATCAAATTTCTCTCATACGGGGGGAAACGCCTGGATCCATACGGGAGCCGGCGACGATAATTTGCAGAAAAATCCCAAAAAAAAAGGGGGATCCGACTTAGGCACGGCTACGGCTCATTCCCGACAAATGGTCAGGAAGTGCCGAATATTTCACTAGTATCATAAGGGTACTAAGTTGAAATATATTTTATTTGAAAAATACGTTTTCATACGTTTTGAAAAATAAGTTTTCAAAAACGCTTTTCCGCTGCAAAGTACTATAAGAGTACTAACATTTGATAAAGTGAGGGAGAAATATTGAAAGTTACTCTAGATGGTGATCGAAAACGTAGTGACCTTTCCGACTCTAGAGTAACATCTTCAATATTTTTCGAAAGTAACTTATCAAATTATGAATATCATTCCAAGTGGGAGTTGATTTTAGAACTATCCATATGGGATATTCTATTATCATTTCAAGTGGGAATTATATCTGAAAAATACGTTTTCAAACTCGTTTTCCACTGCTAGTACTATAAGAGTACTATTGTTTGATAAGTGATGGGGGAATATTGAAGGTTGTTCTAGATGGTGATTGGAATCGAAGAGACCTTTTCGATTCTAGAACAACATCTTCAATATTTTTCGAAAGTAACTTATCAAATATAATATAATTCCAAGTGGGATTTGAATTTTTAGAACTATCCAAATGGGATATTCTATTATCATTTAAAGTGGGAGTTATATTTTAAGAATTTTTATGCAATGTTTTTGATCAAACCTTCGGTTTTGTGTCTTTTGCAGCATTTTAAAAGTAAAATGTCTTCCGCTTCAAAGAATATCGTCGCTGAGTTAAACAAAGGTGAAAAACTCAACGGCGATAATTACAAACTTTGGTCCATCAAGATACAATACGTTTTAGAGGAGCAAGAGTGCTCGAAACTCTAAAGAACGTAATGATTGAACCTGAGTTGGGCACTACGGCCCAACACAGACGAGACAAGGAAGCTTTTGATGCTTGGTCTCGGAAGAACAAGATAGCGCGCATTACGTTATTAAGCAGTATGGCTGATGACATAATGCGCATCTTCCGAGAACATGACCTAGCCATGGACATATGGTCCAAGCTAGAGGAGAAGTTCGGTGGCACATCGGTGTCCAAACTTCGCGCCTTAACTATAAGGTTCGATTCATATAAGAAATGTCCAGATCATTCCATGGGGAAACATCTGCGACATATGGCGAACCTTATCTCGGAGTTAAAGGACGCAGGTCATGTGCTCACTGATGAGCAACAAATCCAAGCAGTCATACGTTCCCTACCAAATGGGTGGGATCAGATGAAGATGCATCTCACTCATAATGAGAGCATCAAGACCTTCAACGATATTTCCAAGCACCTCGAATTAGAGGAAGAGCGGCTTGCGGCTGCCAAGCCAAGTGCAGAAGTGCACATGGTTGCTAGTTCCTCACACGGGGGAAAGAAACGTAAAGATCGTTCGAAGTCTTCTAATGAACGTAATAAGCAACCTGAGTCTACCAAGGAACCCAAATATAAGGGTGGGCACAAGAAATGGCACAAGAAGAAAGACTTGAAAAGGATCAAGTGCTTCAAGTGCAACAAACTCGGTCACTATGCTCGTTCGTGTACGAGTGGAAGTGACGAGGTGCCACCGACCACATAGCAAAGGACAGATGGTCCTTCGTGGAGTATCACTGGATACACCAAGAAATGAAGTGGATCAATGTAGGAAACAACACACGTGTTGTAGAGAAAGGCGTTGGGAATTGCAAGCTAGACTTGGACAACGGCCACACTCTCCTACTTTATGATGTTCTCTTCATTCCATATATTCAAAGGAATATTAATACTGTGGTCAATTTAATGGGTCTGGGTTATAGTTGGTTCCTTCATGATTGTAATATGGACCTATTTTGTAATAATTCCTTTATTGGTACTGGGTTTGTATTTCAAAGGATTTATTGTAATAAGTACAATGTATTTCCTCATGTAATGAAAATTTCCTTGTGACAAATTCTTTGACTAATGAGTCTAATATAATTTGTTGGCACGCAAGGCTTGGTCATATTGGACCAATGCGTATAGATAGACTTGCCAAACGTGGCCTTCTATCTAATGTTTCAAAGGTTGAAATGTCGACCTGCGAACATTGCCTTGTGAGGAAATCTTGTCGCAAGCCGTTTGGAACCGGCACAAGGGCCGAGGTTCCATTACAGCTTATCCATTCGGACATATGTGGTCCGATGAATGTCAAGACAAGACGCGGGAGGTCCTATTTTTCATCACTTTTATTGATGATTTCACCCGATTCGGTCATATCTATTTGATATCCCACAAAGTGAAAGCACTAAACCTGCTTTAAAAACTATATGAGTTTAGTGGAGAGTCAATTAGATCGCAAGATTAAGGTCATGCGAACCGATAGGGGCGGTGAATATCAGTCAACAAGTTTAAAGGAACTTTGTGATGAAAAAGGCATAGTACATCAGGTAACTATGCCCTATACTCCTCAACAAATTGGTGTTGCAGAAAGGAGGTATAGGACTTTAATGAAAAATGGTCCGTTCAATGATGGAGCAAGCTAACTTGCCAATCACCTTTTGGGGTGATGCATTATTGACGGCCGCTTTCATTTTGAACCGCGTACCCTCGAAATCAGTTAGCTCCACTCCTTATGAGTTGTGGAACCAAAGTTCTCCTGACTTAGACATTTTGAAACCTTGGGGTTGTGCATTCTACGCACATATTTCCTCCCATAAGTATGGCAAACTTGGGCCAAGGGGAAGGAAACGTATCTTTATACGATACGCAGAAAACTCCAAAGGTTATATGTTTGTTAGTCAGGAAGACAAAGGTGGGCTAATTGAGTTTGAGTCGAGGGATGTCACTTTCTTGGAATACGAGTTTCCAAGACAGGGCGAGATAAGTCAGGACTTATCTTTATTTGAGATTTATGATCAAGAAGGATTACCTCATTCGAGTGGGAGAATTCTTGGTGAAAACGAAAATACGTTTCAACCTTCACCAATGGATTATACGAATGACGATTATCCTATTCCATACGGGAATAATGATCCAAGTGGGAGCAATTCTAATTCTAACGACATTCCAAGTGGGAGTGATATTAGAATTGATCTAACTTCGAGTCAACAAGGACTTGAAGAAATCTCAAATACGACGTAGTAGTCGTACAAGGTTGGCTCCTCTAAGTCTTTCAGGATGAATTTCCGTAAACCTTTATGACTTTACTACAAGATGATGACGAGCCTGCTACTTTCAAATAGGCCGCATCATGCCCTGCGAAAGACAAATGGATGGAAGCGATGAAGGAGGAATTGAAATCCATGAAAGTTAACCAAGTCTGGGACTTAGTTAACTTACCCAGAGGACATAGAGCAATTGGGAACAAATGGGTTCTCAAGATCAAGCATAAGGCTGATGGCTCTATTGACAGATATAAAGCTCACCTTGTCGCGAAAGGTTTTACGCTACAGGAAGGGATAGACTACGAAGAGACCTTCTCACCTGTTGTGCGTTTTACCTTGATTCGCATGATTCTGGCAATGGTAGCTTGCTTATACCTCGAATTACATCAGATGGATGTAAAACCTGCTTTTCTCAATGGAGAATTGGACGAGGAGATCTATATGGAACAACCAACAGGGTTTGTAAAAGAAGGAAACAAACATAAGGTTTGTAAACTTCGTAAGTCCATATATAGTCTTAAATAATCCTCGAGGCAATGGTATATACAATTTCAAGAAGTTGTCTTATCAAATGGATTTTCCATGCTTGATGAAGATAACTGAGTATATATCAAGAGGATTAAAAGCAAGTATATTATCATGTCTCTATATGTAGTTGACATTTTAATAGCCAGAAATGACAGGGGCTTTGTGATGAGTATCAAGGCTTGGCTTTTCATCAGTATTTGAGATGAAAGGCATAGGAAAAGCCGCATATATCCTTGGAGTTAAGATTTCAAGGAATCGTTCGAAGAAACTTCTTCTCTTTCACAGGAGACTTATATAAAGAAGGTTCTAGAACGATTTAATATGCAGGACTGCAAGTCCATTGATATTCATATAAGCATATGCGATAATTTATATCTGGAATCGTGTCCAAAGAACCAAAAGGAAAAGGAAATTATGGAAAAAGTTCCATATTCCAGTGCAGTTGATAGTCTTATGTACGCTATGGTGTGTACGAGACCGGACATCTGTTTTGCCGTTGGAAATGGTAAGCTGTTACCAATCCAACCCAGGGCAAGAACACTGGAAAGCGGTTAAGAGAATAATGCAGTATCTTAAAGGAACTGCAGATTTGCAAAAGACTATGATAAAACCAAGAAGGTAGACATAAGGTACATATCTACGCATGAGATGATAGAGGATCAGCTTACGAAAGCGATCCCCAGAAATGTGTTTTATAAACACTTATCATCCCAAGGATTGCGTATGAGCTGAGTTGTACCAATATATATTCCCATGTCTAAGAAAGATCAAATTTAATAAAAGAATAAGTTCTTTTTCAAACATTGCATATGAATTTCTTAAGAAATGTTTGTGTACATTTTTGAAATCTCAGCTGAATTGTGTGTATGTCGGACAGATTAAGGTTGGCT
>CM061142.1:800264195-800311196 GCA_030789695.1 Scilla litardierei | reverse complement strand
TGACATATCTCTAATTCATTGTTCCCATGATTTTCGGGGCAAAAGTCAAAGGAATTTGAATTTTGAATTCTTCATTTTCACCTATAAATAGAGGACTATTTCTTTGAGAGAAAACACACATACTTGAAATCAAAATTCTCTTGCGTAAAAGTTCTAAAAGTTCTCAAATTCTCAGCTCTCGTTTTCTATTAGCCAAATCTGTTTTTACATTGTTGATCTTGTATTTCTTTGAGATATTATTTTTTGAAGATCGAATTTTTATTTGGCTATTTGTTTTCAAAATCCATATTACTTACTCTCTGATTCTATTTAAAAGTATTTTGAAAAACATTTGATTTAGATCACAAAGACTTCATTCGTATCTTTGTGTGATCTAAAATCTCATTCTATCAAGTCACTAATACACATAGTTGTCTATTACTATTGGCCATAGAATTTGGGTGTAAATCCAATTTCCACCAAACAATTGTGGTGAGTTGGATATCGTTTTTCTCTTTGTGTTTGCCCTTTGTTGTAAGGGTGTTGTTGGAAATCCTAAACAAGTTTAGGTGTTGCGGTTGGAAATCCTGCTTAAGGCTAGGTTGTTGGAAATCCTAACAAGTGAAGTTAGGTGCTTGTATTTACCAAGGCAGATAGTGGAAATCTCGTACCGGATTGGTCGGGGACTGGACGTACCCAAAGTTGTGGAGAACCAGGATAAAAATCCTTGTGTCTGCGTTTGCTTATCTGTGTTTGATTATTTATCTCTGCAAGCAATTCTCATTTACTTTGTTATTATTATAATTCTTTGTTCATTTGTTTGTTGAATATTATTCTTGTAACTCATTTATAATATACTGCAAAGATCAGTTTTTGTATCTGTATTTCTGTGTAATCTTATGTATCTTCATTGAATATTTAATTAACTGAGCTGTGCTTAATTTCCCTCTGGGAGTGGACTACTGTTCATAGGAAGTTGACTACCAGAAGATATTTATCTCTGACTTGATTTTGAAGATTGATTAAGTTAATTAAGAACCAAGCGTAGATCACTCTACTTGGTTTCTTAGGCCACATTAGAAGACTTTGAATTGTGCTAATCTATTAAGAACGAAAAAGTTTATTTTATACAACACTATTCAACCCCCCTTCTAGTATTGTTTTCCATCCACATGATCCAACACTTGGTATCAGAGCAAGGTCAAAGCGATGTCATCAACAAACATCTGCAACACTCATACTCCTCCGATCTTTAACGGCAACTTTTATTACCAATGGAGAAGGAGAATGGAGATCTTCTTGGAAGCACAAGATTTGAATTATTCAAGATCTCTCAGAGAACCCTATGAGATTCCAACCATTCCTCAAACACAATGGAACTCGGATCAAGAGAAATCATATTTCAACAACATAAAGGTAATGCATTTACTTTACACCGTCTTAACTGATCAAATGCTAGCTCTTGTAGAAAAGGCAGAGACCGCACACGAAATCTTGAACTTGTTGGACAAAAATTTCGGATCAAGATCAAATGAGATCCAAACACTCATGAGGACACCTCAACCCAATGACAGAGAACTTTCAAAAGAAGTATGTATGATGGCTCGTCAGAACGACAAGAACGAGGTAAGTGATTCTAGTTCCGACGAAGAAAGTGAATTTGATATTGCAAGTGCGTATGAAAATCTTTATAGAGAATATGAACGTTTGTCAAAAAAACACAAAACTCTAGACAAAAAGCACAAGACTCTGCATGAAGAACATGATAAAATCAAAAATAAATTTGACTCTCTTGCTAATAAACATGAGTCTCTAAAACTCTCTTGTAATGATCAAAAAGAATTGATCAACAAGTATGATAAACTAGTATATGATCACGATGCTCTGAAATCTGAATATGCTATGTATGTTTCTACATTGAATGATAAATTCAACCTTCTCGCAAGTGATTTATCTTCTAGTAAGCTCAAACATGAAGAACTTGTTCTACGACGTGAAAAGGTTAAGAACAAACCAAATGTAAAAGCTATCATATCATGTATGTGTGCATTCACCTCTAATGATAAGATAATTCAAAATATTGTTCATAAAAATGTGAGACAAAATACTCTTGTTTATAGTAAAATGGGCAAGCATAATTACTATGGTAAATCTTATCATCACAATCATGTTACACACAATGCACATCACACACATGGCTATAATAGTTTTGCTAATAATACAATTTGGGTACCAAAACATTTAAGCAAGCATGAAAAGAATATTTATGTTTCCACCATGTTAAAAATTGTACATAGAGAAATCAAATTCAAATCAAATTTGGGGTCCTAATAAATGATCCTCCCCTATGCACATATATTAGGGTATCCGCATGCTTCATGTAAATTCCTTCGATACCCAACATTTTAAGACTATACATAATGATAGAAATTTTTCCTCCTTAACAAATCAGACCCAATCATAAGTGGGTACCAAACGTGTCAAAATTATCTTCTTTCAGGACATATGGATAATGGATAGCAGATGCTCCGTACACATGACATGAAACGCAAGACTACTTATCGCTCTAAAAATGTATGACTGCGGAACCGTGACATTTGGCGACAACAAGAAAGGTAAATTATCGGAATAGGCAATATCGGTAGTCCTTCAAAATTACTCATCAAAGACGTAAGCTTGGTAAAGGGGCAAAAGCATAACTTATTGAGCATAAGCCAATTATGCGTCAAAGGTATGAAGGTTCTCTTTACACTTGACTCTTGTTTAGTATACGACAAGGAGATGAAAAACATTCTTGTTAAGGGTAAGCGAGTAGAAAATATCTATGTACTTAGATTAAATGAATATGAATCAAATGTATGTTTGATTGTTTCAACAAATGACCCGTTGCTCTGGCATAGACGCTTTGGTCATGTGAACATCAAAAACATGAATAAGATTTCTAGGAAAGAGTTTATGCAATGACTTCCCAAAATTAATTTTAAATTAGATAAAATATGTGATTCATGTCAATTTGGAAAAATGCATAACAGTTCATTTAGGAATATTGGAGCTCTCAGTTCGAATAGGCCACTTGAACTACTTCATATGGACTTGTTTGGCCCAACTAGAACTCCATCTCTTTGTAACTCTAAATACGTATTTGTCATAGTTAATGATTATACTTGATATACGTGGGTATTATTCTTAACACATAAGAATGATGCCTTCCGTGAATTCGAAATATTTTTCAAAAGAATTGAACGTTTATACTCTTTGAAAATTATTTCTTTAAGAAGTGATCACGTGGTGAATTTGAAAATGAACTTTTTAAACAATTTTGTGAAGAACGAGGCATTTCTCATAATTTTGCTTTTCCTAGAGCTGCTCTTCAAAATGGAGTAGTTGAAAGGAAAAATAGAACACTCCAAGAGTGTGCACGAACAATGTTGTGTGAAAGCAATCTTCCAAAAAGTTTTTGGGCGGAAGCTGTAGCAACTGCGTGCTATATTCAAAACAAAGTTTTAATAAGAAAACCTTTTGAAAAGACTCCGTATGAATTATTGCTCCAACGAATTCCGAAAGTATCTTACTTCAGAGTTTTTAGTTGTAAATGCTATATTCTGAACACTAAAGATAATCTAGATAAATTTGACTCCAAAGCGGATGAAGGCATATTTATCGGTTATTCTTTACGTAGTAAAACATATAAAATCTACAACAAAAGTTCCGAAACTATTGTTGAAACTTTACATGTAACATTTGATGAATCTCTTTCTCATAGCACTGCTCATAATGATGATGATAACATACTCACTGCACCTACCTTTGATAATGAACCTATAACTGTTAACAACACTTCTAGCTCTTTGCCAAAATCATTCCCTGATGTCACACATCACCCACACACAAGTCATAGGTGATATTGATGCAGGAACTAGAACTAGATCTCAAATAGAACACTTGACACAGGTTGCATTTGTTTCTAACATTGAGCCGAAAAAGGTAGAAGAAGCTTTTGCAGATGAAGCATGGATTGAAGCCATGCAAGAAGAACTTCCACAATTTGAGCGCAATCAAGTATGGGAGTTAGTACCTAGACCAGAAGATCGTCCAGTTATCGGCACTAAATGGGTGTATCGGAACAAACTAGACGAAGATAGAAATGCGGTAAGAAATAAAGCAAGGTTAGTAGCACAGGGATACTCTCAAGAGGAAGGTATAGATTTCGATGAAACTTTCACTCCTGTTGCTAGATTAGAATCTATTAGGAAGCTACTTGCATTAGCATCATATAAAAACTTTAAATTATACCAGATGGATGTGAAAAGCGCATTCCTGAATGGATTCATAAAGGAGGAAGTGTACGTTAAACAACCTCCCGGATTTGAACATGATAAGAAAACAGGATATGTGTACAAATTAAACAAAGCCTTATATGGCCTAAAACAAGCTCCAAGAGCTTGGTATGAAAGATTAAGAAAATTCTTAATTGACTCAGGTTACATTGTTGGAAAAATAGATACCACTCTATTTGTTAAGAAAATTCATGATGAGATTATTCTTATCCAAATTTACGTAGACGACATCATTTTCGGATCTACTAATGAAGATCTTTGTCAAGAGTTTGCTAAGTTAATGCAGGAAGAATTTGAAATGAGCCACATGGGGGAGCTCACATACTTCCTCCGGTTACAAATCAAACAAGGAAAAGAAGGAACCTTTATTCTTCAAACGAAGTATGCCAAAGACTTGATCAAAAGATTCGAGATGGAAACTGCATCAGGAAAGAACATACTGATGGCAACATCCACTTCTTTAGACAAAGACGAAGCAAGTTAAAAGGTCGATCAGAAAACATATCGAGGTATGGTCGGTTCTTTACTCTATTTAACCGCTAGCCGACCTGACATTATGTTTAATGTTTGTGCATGTGCTAGATTTCAATGTGATCCTAGAGAGTCACATCTTAAAATGGTAAAATACATATTTAGATATCTTAAAACCACTTCTGAGTTTGGACTATTTTATCCCAATGGCGGCACATTTAATTTAACTTTCTTTAGTGACGAAGACTATGCGGATTGTAAAGCCACAAGAAAAAGTACAAGTGGAACATGTCACTTTCTTGGACATTCCCTTGTTTCGTGGTTTAGCAAAAAGCAAAGTTCAGTTTCACTATCAACCACTTAGGCAGAGTATACAGCTACCGGACTTGCCTATGCCCAAGTTCTTTGGATGAAACAAGTCTTCGTAGATTATGGTGTTAATATATCTACATGTGTAATTTATTGTGATAATAAAAGCACTATTGATCTCACTAAAAACTCTGTTCTTCATCCTAGAACAAAGCATATTGATATTAGACATAGATTTATAGATGATCACTGTGTCAAAAAGGATGTTGAACTTAAATTTGTCTCCTCTAAATATCAAGTAGCAGATATTCTAACAAAACCCCTACAAAAAGATACATTCGCTAAACTTCGTAGAGAATTGGGTATTGTTGGAGAAAAAGAATTAAGTAAGGATTAATTGTTTTATGTAATTTTTTTTGTCGATGACAAGGGGGAGAAAGTATAAATGCAAAAATGAATGTACTATTTTGCTAAAGGCTTCGATGCAGGAGGAGAACCGCATCAAAGTAGGGGGAGTAAGTTTATTTTCATGTCATATTAGTATGTCAATTTACTTCATTTTTCATTTGGGTGTCATCATCAAAAAGAGGGAGAGTGATGGAAATTGAATTCCACCCCAAGTGATTTTGATGATGAGCACACCAAATGAAGCTTAGTGTACTGACTACACTACGAATAAGTGTGCAGGTTGTGCGACAAATGAAAAGTTTTATGCATACTCTAGAGAAGCGCAATCTACACTCAATAGACAAAGACGAACGTTGCTAGATCGATGATGAAGCCCAAAGCTCAAATGGAACAGAAGCTCAAGAGAAGCTCACATCTACATCATCATCAGTTGATCAAGCTTCCGAAGACGTGTCCTAATCTACAGTGTGTGAGTTGTGTCCTTCTTAGGGTTATGTTAAAGCCAAACGTATACACAACACACACACACACACACACAAATGATTGCGACGTTAAACATTTTAAAATACTTTTTAAATCACTTTCAAAGTTAATGAGAGCTTTTGCTAGTCGCTTTGCACTTTCGTAGTGAAACTCCATTACACCTTGAGCTAATTACATGTTTTATTAGCCATGTCTCAGAAGAAACTCCTCTAGGAGTCGACTACCAAGGAGTGGGAGTCGACTACCAGCTGAGAATTATTTTCTCCTGAAACACACTGGGAGTCGACTACCAATCCCAGGGAGTCGACTACCAGCTGTCAAAATTAGACGTTTGACCTGACTTTTTGACATATATCTAATTTATTGTTCCCATGATTTTCGGGGCAAAAGTCAAAGGAATTTGAATTTTGAATTCTTCATTTTCACCTATAAATAGAGGACTATTTCTTTGAGAGAAAACACACATACTTGAAATCAAAATTCTCTTGCGTAAAAGTTCTAAAAGTTCTCAAATTCTCAGCTCTCATTTTCTATTAGCCAAATCTGTTTTTACATTGTTGATCTTGTATTTCTTTGAGATATTATTTTTTGAAGATCGAATTTTTATTTGGCTATTTGTTTTCAAAATCCATATTACTTACTCTCTGATTCTATTTAAAAGTATTTTGAAAAAACATTTGATTTAGATCACAAAGACTTCATTCGTATCTTTGTGTGATCTAAAATCTCATTCTATCAAGTCACTAATACACATAGTTGTCTTTTACTATTGGCTATAGAATTTGGGTGTAAATCCAATCTCCACCAAACAATTGTGGTGAGTTGGATATCGCTTTTCTCTTTGTGTTTGCCCTTTGTTGTAATGGTGTTGTTGGAAAACCTAGACAAGTTTAGGTGTTGCGGTTGGAAATCCTGGTTAAGGTTAGGTTGTTGGAAATCCTAATAAGTTAGGTGCTTGTATTTGCCAAGGCAGATAGTGGAAATCTCGTACCGGATTGGTCGAGGACTGGACGTACCCAAGGTTGTGGGGACCCAGGATAAAAATCCTGGTGTCTGCATTTGCTTATCTGTGTTTGATTATTTATCTCTGCAAGTAATTCTCATTTACTTTGTTATTATTATAATTCTTTGTTCATTTGTTTGTTGAATATTATTCGTGTAACTCATTTATAATATACTGCAAAGATCAGTTTTTGTATCTGTATTTCTGTGTAATCTTATATATCTTCATTGAATATTTAATTAACTGAGCTATGCTTAATTTCCCTCTGGGAGTCGACTACTGTTCATAGGGAGTCGACTACCAGAAGATATTTACCTCTGACTTGATTTTGAAGATTGATTAAGTTGATTAAGAACCAAGCGTAGATCACTCTACTTGGTTTCTTTGAAAACATTAGAATGCTTTGAATTGTGCTAATCTATTAAGAACGAAAAATTTTATTTTATACAACACTATTCAACCCCCCTTCTAGTGTTGTTTGCCATCCACAGGATCCAACAACTATTGCTTGGAATAAGTACCTCCACCTCATTTGGTACCTCCTTACCTCTACCTATTTCGATACTTTCTGAATCCTTTCATTACAACATTGTCAACTCATCAAATGTTACACATCGACCAATCAATATCTTTTTTGCATCTGGACTTCAAAGTTTATAACCCTTGATACCATCCATGTGTCCTACTATGACACACTTTCTTCCTTTGGAATAAACTTATCATCTTTTTTGTGAAAAAAAACTAGACATCCAAACATCCAAAGATTATCTAAATCCATTGGCTTTCCTACCCAAACCTACTCTGGAATTTTCCTGCCGATAGCTGAAGATGGAATTATGTTTATTAAATAAACTACGGTCGATATAGCTTCGGCCCAAAATCTCTTCGATAAACCTGATGTAATTCTGAGACACTTCGCCTTCTCTAGAAGTGTCATATTCATCATCTTCATAACTCCATTCGACTACAAATATCCTGGTATAGTGAAGTGCCTATTTACTCCTTGCTCCGCATAGAATTCCTTGAAAACTCATCACCATTGTCGGATATTAGCACTTTCAGCTTCTTCTTCGTTTGAATCTCCACAAGGGTCTTTCATTCTGTAAACTTGTCAAACACATCTGACTTTTCCTTCATCACATACACACATACTTTTCTAAAGAAATAATCGATGAATAATATGAAGTAATAAGCTTCAACTAGAGAGTGAAAGGGTGCAGGATCCCAAACATCGAACATACTCAAATATCTATCTTGTGTCATGCTTCTCCTCATCGAAACTAATCTTTGTCTGCTTATCATAGACACAATCTTTACAAAACTCCAGCTACTTGAAGTTCATCCTTACGATCAGACCACACGGTCCCAAAGCTTACAATCTTTTCTACGTGACATGTCCAAGTCTGAGATACCTCAGCCTGTCGAATCAATCTCCTTTGAACTCTCAACTCTGATTCTGGAATCTCATATTATTGTCGTCCTCTTTAGCAGATATAATGTTGAATATTGGATTCTCCAATATGGCTTTGATGATAAGCAAACTAATTAATTGTGACTAATCCCCATATTTTGTAGTTAATGAAAGTATCGTCAATATAGATAAAGTCATATCTAATTAAGACGATGAGTTAGATCATTAAAGCAATGACATCAATCATTGATGCATGGAAATCAAGGAATGAACACGATGAACTCAAATGTTGGACTCAACAAGCTCAATGGAAGTCTTTAAGGAATTCAATAGGAAGTAAAGAGGATTAATATGTAAATCTTTCTCTTTCTTTACTTCATTATTGAATTAGCATGTTAAGCCTTGAATGGACTTGATAGAATCTCATTCATAACACTCACAACACTTTAGATCATATATCATTGATTCTCGTCGGGTTAGGACTCACATAAGCTTGAAGTAGAGATTTTCAACCGACATAGATGCCTGGTGGTTGATCCAGACACCTGGTGTTCATGCACTATCAGTTCTCCAAAACCCTACCAAGTACAGACGCCTGAAGTTCTCATCCCAGACGTCTGCACAAGTATGTCAGATGCCTGGATAATGAACTCCATACATCTGGATAATTCTAGCTAAACTTCCAGTATCTTGGCCTCTACAGTCTGACAGAATTCAGACGTCTGAAGTTATGCTTCCAGACGTCTGCACAGTGTGTCAAGTGCCTGGATGATATACATCAAACGCTTGGTTATTTATGAGAAATATCCAGTAGCTCAAACTCTGCAGTCAGTCATGATCAAGCATCTATAATTATGTTACCAGACGTTTGTATAGTTGACTAGACGTCTGAATGATGAACATCAAACGTCTAAGTATTCGGACCAAAATTTTCAGTAACTCAGTTCCTCGATGTTATTATGATCAGGCCCTGATGCCTTTGAGCCAGACGTCTAGGCAGTGGACCAGGCATCTGAGAAGCCTTCTTTAGACGTCTGCCAAGTGTTCGTTAGACTGCATTTATGACCCAGTCAGAACAAATACAGCAGGTGTCTGGTTTGTCTACTTCAGGCGCCTGGTGACTAGGATTTATGTCCGTTAATAGCTGTTTCCAGCATTTAGTGCTTGGGATTTTTCTCTGATTTTGGTTAGAGTTTGGTGGCTTATTTATATGGCTTTAATATCTTGACTTGAGAACGCTTAGACACACCATTGAATACACTCCAAAGTTATTGCAAGTCATTAATCCTTCTTTAAAGCATTCAAGAGCATTCAAAGCCATTCAAACTCAAGCTCTAAGTTTCAACTTGTCTCTAAAGCTTTCAAGATCAAGCTTCTAACATTCATTGCTAATCATCTTGAGACAAGTAGTAAGTGCTCGTACTCTCATCGTTAGAGCACATCACACACACCTTCTTACCTCATTCTTAACAGTATTATTCAAGGCATAGGTTCTGTAAATTGTTTCATATTGAAAATTTCGGTTCACTTTTCTATTTAATATTATTTGAGATATACTCTCGGGTTGTGAGAGTGATCCATTCCTGGGTTGTTGGAAGTGGAACAATAAGGTGTATTGGTTTTACACTTGCCATGTTTTGGCAAGTGTGTATTAGTGGAATACTAATCACTAGCAGATTGGCTACTGGGTTAATGGAGTAGGATTTAAGGGAGTCGGGGAGACTCGGTGAATCTGAACCATGGAAAATATGGTGTTTGCGTTTATATTTTTTGTGTTCTTATCTATTTTCTATTCCTCACTAAGGTTGCATAAGGGTTTTGTAATTTGGCGTAATTTCCTTATTATCGTTATAAAACACTATTCACCCCCTCTAGAGTTTTTCCCTATAGTTTTAGATCCTACAATTGGTATCAGAGCAAGGTTTTTCAAACTATGGAAATCACAAGCAACACCAACAATCACGATTGTGCATCTTCTATTACCGAAGGGCAATCCACCTTTCAACCCCCGCGCCTCAATGGATCTATCTGCAAACAATGGAAGATCAGGATGGTTGTTTTTCTCAAAATCGTCTCTCTTTGGAGAACGATGGAGAAGAATTGTGTTGTGCCAACGGAAGGAGATCCCTCTAAGTGAACTCATGATCAAATCAATGACAACGCAAACAATGCCAACGTTATGAATTTTCTTCTCTATGCATTGGAGGCTTGTGAGTCTGACGAAGTGTCAAAGTGCAAGACGACCCATCAAATTTAGAAGCCTCTCCTTGCCACTCACGAAGTAGACCAATGCATATGTAAGAACTAGAAAGAAAAGGTCGAGTATGCATGCTACATGACAAGAGAGGATGCCAATAGAGACAATCCAAGTGATAGCATAAGTGACTCAGATGAGGTAATTATAGATAATCATGATAGTATTTCCACATCCTCTATGACTATCACATCACATATTGACAATTCACATAATGCATTTATTAAAGAGAAAGCCACTTTGGCTTCTCAAAATGAATGTTTGAGAAATGAGGTATATACCGCAAATCTCAATTGGACAAAGTTCAAATTAGTGAATGTGACGATGTTGAGATTAAAACACTTCGATCACAAAACACACCTTTGGAAAATGAGAATGTAGCTCTCAAATCCCAAGTTCAAGAACTTACTACACAAGTACCCACTTTGGATACTAATATCTCTTCTCTAACCAGATATGAGCTCATGTCCTCCAACGTTGATAGATTCAACAAGTGCAAGGACAAATTGAACACATTGTTGGAAAACCAACTTCCCGCAAATTACTGTGATGGACTTGGTTATTCAAAAGATAGTGCATCCACATATCACACATCATATAGTGGAGCCACTATAGAATCTGTGAGGCCATCCTCTGGTGCATCCAAAAGTGGAGCATCTAACCTCTTGAGTAATTCATCTACCAAGACAAACTCTATTCCGTTGACACCCTTTTTTGGTAAGAAACCCACCAAGGGTGAATTACCAAAGAAGGGAATGCATACATGTACACACGCACTCAACCACGTAGGAGAGCACCTTTACACCATGCTCCTACTTACGATGAGTTTTATGCACCATACCCTCGTGCACGTACAAACACACATGTAAGACACCCACATGGCTGCACACACACTCTTGTGCATGGTTATGCACAACCACCGCATGCACATGCTTACCCACATGTTTCTCATTCTTATCATGCTTCTCATTCTTATGCACCTAATGCATATACACCGAATGTGAAAACTCATATGAATGCTCATAAAGCACGCACACATCATGCAAGATCACATGCTATGTATCGTGCATACCCTCACAACTATTACCCACTTGCATCACACGATGGGTATGTACAAACACCTTCAACACATACTCACCCTCATGCGTATGTTCACCCCAATGTCTATACACATTCACATGCTCATATCTCGCATGGTCTTATTAGAAACACACCTTCAATGCATGCACCCATAAAGCATAGGACTTCCAAAAGTCATTTGATTTGGGGTCCTAAGAACACTAGCATATATGATAAATGCATGTATATGCAATCATATTTTAGGGATGTAGTAGATAATATGAACTATATTGGGAAGCCAAAGTCTACTTGGACTTGGTTTCCAAAGGGCTAATCCCCTTGGACCCAAAAATGCTTGGGTACCATATACTTATGGTATATTCTATAGGTACCCAAGAAGAAGAAAAAGGTCAATATTGAAAAAGATTGCTCTAAATGCAAAAGAAATGGTTGGATACTCGATAGTGGGTGTTCCAAACATATGACGGTAGACCCAAGTTTGCTCTCCGAGGTTATCCGTATCAAGAATGGCGTAGATAATATTTATATTGTAGATGGTATAAATCACAACCTTATCTCCATAAGTCAACTTTGTGACCAGGATTACAAAGTTAACTTTGGTGATGGATTGTATAGTATTTTTGATAGTGCTAATGATAGGGTTTTGTTTAGTGGCACATGCCAAAAAGACATTTATGTTTTGAATATGCCACACCCACAAGACCAATGCTTGGTTGCTCACACTAATGAACAACTTTTGTTGCATCGACACTTTGGTCATGTACATTTCAAGCACCTTCACAAATTATCCAAGCATAACTTAGTTAGAGGATTTCCGAAACTTTCTTTCAATAAGAAAATTTTTTGTGATTCATGCCAACGAGGCAAGCTTCATATATGGTCATTTAAGGTTAAGAATGTAACTTCTACTTCAAGGCCTCTCGAGTTTTTACTTCTAGATTTATTTGGACCTACTAGAGTTGCATCCTTAGGAAATGCATTTTGTGGATGTGTAGTTGTTGATGACTTCTCTAGGTATACTTGGGTAAAGTTCTTGAATAGTAAAAATGATGCTCTTGAAAAATTTATTATTTTGTCTAAGAAAGTTCACAAGATTCAAGGCACGTCCATTATCACTATTCGTAGTGATTATGGATGTGAATTTGATAATGAGCTATTTTCTTATTTTTGTGATGAGAACGTGATAACTCACACATTTTCCTTCCCTCGTGTCCCACCAAAAAATGATGTTGTGGAAATAAAAAATCGAACTCTCATTGAGTGTGCACACTATGCCTAGTGATAGCCGCATTGGTTCACAATTTTGGGCAGAAACCGTTCATATTGTGTGCTATGTACTAAATAGGATTCTCGTGAGACCCCGTACGAACAAATCTTGTTATGAATTATTTTATAACAAAATGCCTCAAATACGTTATTTTCGTGTTTTTGGTTCAAAAAGTTTTATTAAGAACACACAAGGTAATTTGGATAAGTTTGAATCACGTTTCGATGAAGGAATATTTATCAGATACTCTGATCGTAGTAAGGCATACTGAATATTCAATAAAAGAACCTTAACGGTTGAAGAATCAATTCACATTTCATTTTATGAGGATTTTGATGTTTCATTGTCTCACCTTGATGAGAATGTTGAATTTTTATATGATTCCTTGAATAATGTTAAATTAGATGATTCTATTGCAACTAACCCTACTAATGATGTAGTAGTTGAGTTTGTTCCAAATGATCTAGGGTTACCCAAGACATTTGCTACGGTTCCAAACCATCTACATGTTCAAGTGATAGGTAATTTTGAAGATGGTGTCCATACAAGGTCAATGGTAGAGCAATTCACACATTATGCTTTCATCTCAGTAATAGAACCAAAGAACATTGACGAAGCGTGTGAAGATAGCTCATGGATCATGGCTATGGAAGAAGAACTCATCCAATTTGAAAGGAACGAAGTTTAGGAATTAGTTCCTCCTCCGAAAGACCACAATTTCATTGGAACAAAGTGGATCTTCAAAAACAAGACAGATGAAAACAAAGTCGTCATCCGAAATAAGGCAAGGTTAGTAGCACAAGGTTACCTGCAAGAAGAAGGTATAGAGTTTGAAGAATCTTATGCCCCTGTAGCTAGATTAAAATCTATTAGACTATTGTTATCATTTGCATCATTCAAGAATTTTAAAATTTTTCAAATGGATGTGAAAAGTGCATTCTTAAATGGACATGTAGTGAGGAAGTTTATGTTTCACAACCACCCAGTTTCATAAATGAAAAATCACCAAATCATGTTTTTAGACTCAAGAAAACTTTGTATGTGTTGAGACAAGCTCCTAGAGCTTGGTATGATCGACTAAAGGATTTTCTTGTGGATTTGGGTTTCAAAATGGGTGAAGTTGATTCAACACTTTTCACTAAGTATTTTGATCACGACATATTGATAATTCAAATATATGTTGATGATATTATATCTAGTTCTACTAACTCTTCGATTTGTCAAGATTTTGTTAAGTTGATACAGTATGAATTTGAGATGAGCCACATGGGAGAGCTCACATACTTTCTAAGACTTCAAATCCGTCAATTGGAGGAAGGGATCTTCATCCACCAAACAAAGTACATTGTGGAACTAATCAAGCACTTTGGGATGAGATCATCTTCATCCAAGCGTATCCCAATGAGCACACCAACGCATCTTGATAAAGATGAACATGGAACGGATGTTGACATTCGTCAATATTGAGGTATGATAGGTACATTACTCTATCATACCACAAGTAGGCCCGATATTATGTTTTCGGTATGCTTGTGTGCACGTTATCAATACATTTAATTGCGGTCAAACAGTTTTCCGGTATTTAAAAAATCCATTGACTATGGATTATTTTATCCTAAGTCATGCTCTTATGAGCTAGTTTCATTTAGTGACGCCGATTTTGCCAGATGTAAATCCGATAGGAAAAGTACTAGTGGAACTTGTCATTTTTGATGAAATTCCCTTGTGTCTTGATTCTCCAAGGAACAAAATTTGGTATCACTTTCTATAACCGAAGCGGAATACATTACCGCAGGATAAGGTTATGCGCAAGTCTTATGGATGAGACAAACACTTAAGGACTATGGTATTGATTGTGGTACATGTTCAACCAAGGTTGATAACCAAAGTGCTATATGTCTCTCCAAGAACCCGGTACAACACTTCCGTACCAAACACATTGATATTAGACACCATTTCATTAATGATCACATCCTCAAGAAAGATGTTTGTTTAGAGTACATCGACACCCAAAACCAAATTGCCGATATTTTCACCAAACTACTCAAAGAAGATTCATTTGTAAGGCTTAGGAGAGAATTAGGTATTATGGGTGAATCTTAACTCTAGAAGATCATTTTTCTTATGACTGGTATATTTCATCTCATGCTATGATATGCTCATATTTTAAACAAATTTTTTGAAGATATATATCTCACCTTCATATTTGAGTATTTTCCTCATGAGATGTATATAAACTTTATGCTTCTCTTGAGCATTATGTATTTGATTTGAATGGATATCATGTGTGATGATTGTATATGTGATTAGCATTAATAAATGCTTAGTTAAGATGTTTGCATTTATCGTTTAGCTTGAGAACACTTATAGAAATTCTTCTAGGTCCTTTCCAAGCTTTCTGATATAAGTCAGATGCCTGGTATAGTCGAACCGGACGTCTAACATATCAGATATATCTGTCTCTCAGATTTTCCCATCTGACCTGACGTCTGATGTTGTCTTACCAGACGCCTGAACCTTTTTTAGACTCCTGGACATTGAACTCCAGATGCCTGGTAATAGGAATGTCAGTCTGTCAAATTTTTCCCGAGAGCAATCATCTTCTGACTTCACAAAATTAGACGTTTGATGCGGACACACCAGACACCTGAGTAGTTCCTCAGGCGCCTAATTGGTCTGCTACAGATGCTTGATCATCATAACTTACGATTCACATCTACTATACTCTTTGGACCAGATTTCTGATTCTCTTGATCTAGACGCCTGGTTTAGTATAATCTTATTTGTCTCTTTAATTCTCCAGATGACGCGATACTTCACTCAAAATACTTGTCAAATGATTTTAAGCCAGATCAGTTTTTGATCCAACGGCTGATATTTCTCGTCCAATCAATATAAACCCAAACTTGCTCGATTATGGATTAAGCAATATGTTTCTTTCGTCTGCCCTCTGCCCGCCTCTCAACATCTAGTGTATGTCGTTCTTCCTAGGGTTTACCATATCTCCAATGGCTCCTAAGCAGCTCGTAGGAAAACCAAAAGCTCGTTCTCCATCTCCTCCACATATACATCGTCGGAATGTACCTATGAGCAATCGAACCAAAGGGACCATTCCTCTCGATGCATCACATCAAGTAATACTATCCAATGATCATTCTCAGGATCAACCTTCATCATCCACACATCCACAATCATTTGATCAACCTTCGGCTCGGCCCACAGATCAGATGGCACTCCCTCTTGCGATCTACCGTAACCAAGAATGTCAGACTCGATTCGTTAATCTTCTCTCTGCTAAATTTATCCCTGAGAGATACATCACCTACTCCCATTTCTCTGGTTTGGCAGAAGGTTTTGGGCGTACTGGGCTGTTGGAAATTTGGCCTGACACCAAAACCATGTTCTTCTATCCAAATCATGTTTGTTTATTTAAGCAAATCGTGTTAGGGAAGAGATCAGCCATCTCGACACTGTGGTTCAAGGTGTTCTTATTGTACTCACAGCCAAATAATTGGGGGCAATTCTTCATATTCCATCTTCTAGCCAACACATCAATGACATTTTCATCGACATGTCGAACCACGATATTCTGTCTCTGATATACACAGTGGTTCCTGAGCATCTCTCTTCCTCCCTTAAGCCCAGTGACCTCTGGTATATTGGTTGGATTACAAATCTCATTCTCAAATCCAACTTACACCCAAAGACTAGCTCATCCAATTTCATCTCAGAGAAGTATCGCAGAGCTTTTTATGCTCTTCTTGGAGGGATCCAGGTGAACTGGGCACATGTCATACTTGACCAAATGTTGGATACATCCTAACTAATCTACCCCCACCATGGTGACCCAGGTGTTCACTCACTTTTGGATTCCTCTTCTTCCCAGTGAGCGTAATCGTCCAGGGATCCTATCATTGCCACACTTGAGAAGAAGTCCAAGACAGCTCTGAAAGTTGCAGCATCCAAGGCTACTGGTGTTTCCAGTTCTGTTGGTCATTCAACTGTTGCTGATCCACCTCCTGTTTCACATCCTCCAAACCCCGTAGCTTCTAATATCACATCCTCATCTGCTCACCCTCACCCCTCAGAGGAATCTCTAGATATCCTCAAGGCTCAAATTCATATCCTTGGAGAAGGGTTCTCTATGCTGACATTAAGATTTGATTCATTTAGCGATGAGCTGAAAGATCTTACTTCTTCATCTCATTAGGCCAGAAGTCGTATGGCCAAGCATCAGGATAGTAACAAAAGTCTGAGGACCCACATTGAGATCAAGCGTTAAGAACAGGATGGTTTGAAGAATCAAATGTCCAGTGTTGTCTCCATCGTTGGTTATCAACTGAAGAAGATGGAGATTCAGGACAAGCAGTTTGGGCTTCTGACTCTTTTATTCAAAATATAGCCACCAAGTTTATGGTCAGGTTCCCACCTCTGGACTTGGTCCCTAATACTGAGCAAGCTCCTGTAGAATCTTCTGGACCACCCATCACGTCCTACACCTCAACCATGATGTGGTTCTTGTATGTGTTTGAATATCTTTGAATATTGAAAACTGTTATCTTCATGTATGCTTTATATTGAGATGAATGATTTGGTTTGATATACTTAGATCTATGTAGTTTTTTTTGTTTGGTATCACCTTGATTATCGTCTCCTATGCATCGTATCTATTTAACACTAATTATTGTTGTTTTCTTCCTCCCACTCTTTTTAGATTATGACACAGGGGGAGAGAAATAACCATAGTTCATGACCATAAGTGAATTTCATATAATAGGTGAATTTCATGTAATATTATCATAACTCCATGAATCATAAGGGGGGTGTAACTCCATGGATCATATCATTTCTAACTTCTGTATGATTCAGGGGGAGCTTTGAACTTCATCGGAGCCTTGAAATTCATCTTCCATTTTATTTTTTAAAATTGGTTTCAATAATATTGATTGACTTGATCTCCTTATTCATGCTTCACCTTTCTCTATGTGTATCACTATATATTTCATGCCTTATGTATTCATTTGATGGCTGTAATGAATATAATACACAATTCTTGTGATACACATATCATTAACTAGCATTGATGATTCACTTTTCATATGATTATTTGGACTAAAATGTTTGGCAGCATTGCTTTAATTTCAAGTATAATTATTGTTTATGGTTTTGTTTGTTTATCATCATCAAAAAGGGAGATAATGTTGAATATTGGATCCCCCAATATGGTTTTGGTGATAAGGAAACATAATTAATTGTGACTAATCCCCATATTTTATAGGTTAATAAAAGCATCGTCAATATAAATAAAGTCATATCTAATTAAGACGATGAGTCGAACATTGAAGCAATAACAACAATCATTGATGCATGGAAATCAAGGAATGAACGCAAGGAAATCAAATGTTGGACTCAACAAGCTCAATGGAAGTCTTCAAGGAATTCAATAGGAAGTAAAGATGATTAATATGTAAATCTTTCTCTTTATTTACTTCATTGTTGGATTAGCATGTTAAGCCTTGAATAGACTTGATAGAATCTCATTCATAACACTCACAACACTTTAGATCATATATCATTGTGTCTCATTGGATTAGAACTTACATAAGCTTGAAGTAGAGCTTTTCAGCCTACCCAGGCGCCTAGTGGTTGATCTCCAGATGCATGGTGTTTATGCACTGTCAGTTCTCCAAAACCATACCCAGTACTGATGCCTGAAGTTATTATCCTAGACGTCTGCACAAGTATGTCAGACATATGGATGATGAACTCCAGACGACTGGATAATTCTAGCTGAACTTCCAGTATCTCGGTCTCTGTAGTCTGAAAGAAATCAGACGTCTGAGGTGATGCTTCCAGACGTCTGCACAGTGTGTCAGGCACCTGGATGATATACATCAGGTTATTTATGAGCAAAATCCAATAGCTCAAACTCTACAGTCAATCATGATTAGGCGTCTGAAGTTGTGTTGCCAGACGTCTGTATAGGTGACCAGACGTCTGGATGATGAACATCAGACGTCTAAGTATTCGGACCAAAATTTCCAGTAACTCGGTTCCTCACTATCAGTATGATCAGGCGCCTGATGCCTTTGAGCCAGACCTCTAGGCAGTGAACCAATCGTCTGGGAAGGCTTTTTCAGACGTCTGCCAAGTGTCCGTTAGACTGCATTTATGACACAGACATAACAGTCCAGCAGGCATCTGGTCTATCTACTTCAGGCGCTTAGTGACTAGGATTTCTGCCCGTTAATAGCCATTTCCAGCATTTAATTCTTGGGATTTTTCTCTGATTTTGGTCAGAGTTCGGTGGCTTATTTATATAGCTTTAATGTCTTGACTTGAGAACGCTTAGACACACCATTGACTACACTCCAAAGTTATTGCAAGTCATTAATCCTTCTCTAGAGCATTCACGAGCATTCAAAGCCATTCAAGTTTAAGCTATAAGTTTCAACTTGTCTCTAAAGCTTTCGAGATCAAGCTTTTAGCATTCATTGCTAATCATCTTAAGACAAGTAGTAAGTACACCTACTCTCATCATTAGAGCACATCACACACACCTTCTTACCTCATTCTTAAAAGTATTATTCAAGACATAGATTGTGTAAATTGTTTCATATTGGACATTTCGGTTCTCTTTTCTCTTTGATATTTGAAATATACTCTCGGGTTGTGAGAATGATCCATTCCCGGGTTGTATGAAGTGGAAGAAGGTGCATTGGTTATACACTTGCCGGGTTTTGGTAAATGGGTATTAGTGGAACACTAATAACTAGCGGTTGGTTAATGAGTTGCTGGAGTAGAATTCAAGGGTATCGTGGAGACTCGGTGAATCCGAACCAAGGTAAATCTGGTGTTTGCGTTTGTATTCTTGGTGGTGGTGTTCTCTATTTTCTATTCCGCACTAAGGTTCCATAAGGGTTTTATAATTTGGTGTAATTTCCATATTATCGTAATAAAACAGTATTCACCCCACATCTAGTGTTTCTCACTTTAGTTTCAGATCCTACATATTAGTCCCTAACTTTTTCACCTCTCAACACCATGATCGAACCCTTTGATATTTTTAGAGCTTCCTTCTATATTGTGACCTTGCAACCAATGGAATTCAATGCCCTTAAAGAAATCAGTGATTTCCTAAGATCTAAAACATGTCACACGTTAGTGAGTATGTGCACCACGTCATTAAACATCCTGATTCTCACTGAACCAACTCCAACAGCCTTGCACTCTTCATTGTTGCCTATAAAGACTGATCCATCCTCCTTCATCTGGTAAGTATAAAAGCATTACATACTTATGTGGAACGACGTCCCTGAATCCATGGTCCAAGAATGATGCACAACATCTGAAGAGCAGCTATGAGCACATCGTAGGCCTTCTGGATCCTCACATCATCTATCTGCACAACTACACTAACAGAGGTCACATCATATCCTTTTTGTCTCTGTTCCTTCTCTTTGGTTAGTCTTTCTTCCAATGTCACGATTTCTTGCAAATTTAGTAGGTTGTGCCTTTAGTCCTTGATCTTAATCTCTTCCTGTTGTTGCCTCTCCCGTTGCTTCGCCCTGAAGCAAGTAGGCCCAGCATGTCTGAGTTTTCTTCGCTCAAACCAACTCATGTCATCCGATCTCTCAACTCCTTGATATAGAGCCTTGTCTTCACATCCTCGAGACTAAGAGTATTATGACTGTAAACCATGGTATTAACAAATGTCGTGTATCGCTCTGGCAATGATAGAGCAGAATCATCGCCTCGTGCTCTGCCACTGTAGTCAATCCAATGGCCATCATCTTCGTCACTAATCCATTGAAGGTATTTGACTGATCTTTCAATGAGGTACTGTCTCACATCTTGAAAGTGAAGAACTTATTCAACAAGATTAATATATTAATGTGTGACTTTTTCAGATATAGCTTCTTGAGCTTTTTCCATAATCCATTGGCTGTAGTCTACTCGGACACCTAATAAATCATCTTGTCTAATAAACTGAGCTGGATGGTTGTCATCGTTGAGTCCTCCATCTCCATCTTCTCCCTTTCTGAGATATCTGACAATAAAGTCTTCGTGTCATACATTACCATGTGGACACGATCCTTTCTTAAGATTGCATTCACCTTGTACTACCATATCTCGAAGTATCACTTTGCCATCAAACGTTTTAATTTTGTATTGTGCTCCTCCAACTGTTGCAAAGGAGCCACCCGCATACGAACTCGAACACATTGTCTTTCCTGTTGTGCCATCTTTTGTAGAAGAAATCTCTGTCATCACCCTGGACTTGTTCCACGAACCTTGCTCTGATACAACTTGTTAGAGGAAGATTGAGATCATCTCTCTTAGGCTCATATGCCCTCTTGATATGCATATCAAGAAATAAATAGTCGTATGAAATTCCAAGATCATTGGACCAACAAACAGAGCAAACGACATCCTCTACAAATCCCGCAACATAGTAAGATACATGAAAATAACGTAAAGCAAAAGTATTACACGGACCTGACACCAAGATATATACCTGTGTACGTCCAGTCAAAGATATCATTAATGCTTATACAATCTAAGATTACAAGTTATGATGTTTGGTTCAAGAGTATAACCAAACCCCTAAGAAATTGGAGGAGAAAATAGTGGAGAAAAGCTCTCAAACATTCCACAAGTGGATATTAATTTTCTATCTATATATTCCACAGGTACAAAGAAATTTGCACAAGAATCACTTGAGGAATGCATCAAAAACCTTGCCAAAACACAACTTTTATAGCCTAATCGGGTCTGAAATCAAACAAATTCAGATTCCTACTGTCGCTGGCTTCCTATGCTTGCACTTGAATCAAAGTCACCGTATGGTGCTCTCACTGTGCCTGCATCTACACGTTACACGTGCTCCTGTCCAGATTGAGCAACAAAATGCTCGATGCTTGATGTGTGTCGCCACTACACTGTGCACTGCTCCATGCGTTGCCCGTGTGCGTGTGTGCTGCATGTGCGGACTGTGGTGATTGGGCTATGTATGTGCAAGTGTGCTGCCCGTTGGGCTCATTTCCTGGGCTGGACTGTGGGCTACAACACTAGAATTTTAACTGTGCATAAATAATTTTGAAATTTATTCATGGACTGGGCTTTTGAAATTAATTGTTTTGGGCTTCAAAAAATCTCCATTAAATCACTATAAATCCTAGATTAATCCTGATGTTGAGAGTTGGAAGAACTAGCTAATGGTCTAAGCCATAGACATACTTATATTCATTCATATAGGGGTTACATCATCTAGAACCCAAGGGCACCCACTACTAAGTGGGTGTAATGGTGGATGGTTAGTGGGTGGAGACCAAAGGTCTCCCCCATTCATAACACTCCCCCACATCCATCTATTTTTAGCATATGAATTCTTCAGGATCCAATACGCTAATGTAGTGTGCATACTGCTGGATCCAGAGTTACCGTGTTTGTCTCGTTAATACCTTAGCTATGAAAAACCCAGTGGGAAAAACCAACAGCTTAAGGAAAAGAGTACAATACACAAGTGACTCCCCCTGATCCGTACAAGCTTCAGGCTTGTATGTATTTCAGCTGTCTCATCCTTATATCTTTTACAAGCTTTCTAAAAGTACATCTTGGTAATGCCGTAGGAAACAGATCAGCTAAATTATTACAAGACTGAATCTGACGTACTTTAGTTTGCTTATGCTCTTGTAGCTCATGCGTCCAGAAGAACTTGGAAGAAATGTGCTTCATCTTGTCGCCCTTGATGTAATGTAACGACCCGCTCTCGGGGGCCCGTTACTTATTTGATTATTCACAAGTCTCCAGTTAACCAGTAAAAACAAAATAGCCACGATGCAGAGATGTACAAAAATACCCAAATAGTGTCCAATTATTACAATCCATACTATACAAAATGTTCCAACAAAGATACATTAAAGAAGGAAAGTACATAAAAGAAAATAACTCTGAAAGCTGCGGTCTCAGGGTCAAAACTCTAGCGCTGCCAACTCAAGAACATCTACCTCAACATGCATGTCGTCTGTGGTGCCACGAAAATGGAACGTAGGTAAGTCACAACAATTCTAAATATAGAAAAGAAGCAATGCACAAGTATGACAAAAGTAACTAAGCATACCAGAGTGAAAAAGTAAAGTACTGAGCAACAACCGTACATAACTGAAAAGTAAACGGAACTGAAAGGAGAGAACAACTGTACTGTGGTAGTGCAAGTGTAAAGCAGGCTAAGCAAGTGAAGTATGCTACAACAGTAGCTATAAGTACGACAAGTAAAGTACGGGTGACTGCACAAGTGTAGTAGGGAAAGTGCGTGTGCTATATAAAGAAGTGAACGTGCAAGCTACACTAGAACTACGTGACTCAAGTCGGAGAGCACAATATGTGACCATTGAGTTTATCTCTTGCCTAGGTGCGCTTACCCAGACGAATGCCGAAGCACAGGCAGCTAGACAGGATGCTGACATGGCAGCATATTTATGTTTGTCGAAGCACAGACAGCTAGACAGGATGCCAAAACCCAGGCAGCTAGACATGTAGATGAACTCTAGTCACTCCCGCACTCTCTCAAACTATGAGTTACTCCAAAAACCCCAGTGAAGTGTCAAGTGTTATACAGGATGTTCCACAAGATGTTCCATTCAATGTAGCACATGATGTTAGTCAAACCAAGACCATTGGTTGACTTTCTTATTGAAAACCAGAAAGTAGTAACTCATTTCAAAGCAGACTGTGACAAAGCACAGTGGATGCTAAGGAATTAGAGGATAAAGACAAGTCCAATATTCGGGGTGTCGATTACATGCTTCGAGCACGTGGTAGTGTTGTTTAGCACACAATTTACCTTAGCTGATGGTTGTGTGCTACAACCACCAAAGTTGAAAGTTGGCAAAATAATCTGTAGTTGATTACTTTCCTATTATGGTCTTAAGCAATCTGAAAAAATGTGGTATAACAGACTGAGTGAATTCCTTGTTCAACAAGGTTTCACCAATAATGAAGTCTGCCAGTGTATTTTCATTAAAACCACGAGATTGATGATATATCTGCAAGTCTCAAACTAACGTTTGAAATGAAAGACCTAGGCAAGACTAAATATTGTCTTGGCTTACAGATAAAACACCTCATCGGAGGAATCCTGTTACACCAATCCACATACACAAGGAAATTACTAAAAAATTTCCATATGGATAAGAGCCATCCTTTAAGTACACCAATGGTCGTTAGATCTTTGGATGTACATAAGGACCCCTTTCAGCTGCTGGAAGAGAGGGAAGAAACATTGGGTCCCGAATTACCTTACCTTAGTGACATTAGAGCACTTCTATATCTTGCAAACTGCACGCGTCCCGACATAGCGTTCGCAGTCAACCTACTAGCCAGATATAGTTCTGCCCACAAAGCGCCACTGGAACAGAGTTAAGCAGCTTCTGTGCTACCTCCAAGGGTCGATTGACCTGGGATTATACTTTCCGAAATGTGGATCTTCCACTTTGATTGGTTATGCAGATGCATGTTACAGGTCCAATCTACACACCGAGAAATCACAGACTGGTTTCGTGTTCACCTACGGTGGTACAACCATTTCCTGGAAATCTGTGAAGCAGACCACCACAGCATTCTCATCCAACCACTCAGAGCTCTTGGCGATCCATGAAGCTAGCAGAGAATGTGTCTGGCTTCGTTCAGTCATTCATCACATTCTAGTGACGACCGGCCTGAAGACGGACAACCTTGAGCCAACCACTTTATTTGAAGATAATACCGCTTGTATAGCTCAACTACAAGCTGGTTACATGTAACGACTCGTATTTTTCAATACATTTAATTACGTATTTAAAGTATTTTCATTTTAAAAGGTATTTTATATTGGTTGATCAGAAGTTTTAAGTGATTTCAAAATTTCTTATAAAAATATTTTGAAGCATTAAACTAGTTATACTATATTTCAGTAAGTTTGGATTTCATCAAATGCCTCTAAACAATTTTGATAAAAATTCATTTTCAATGATTACTGTTTGGGCTTAATGAATTAATTTTCTATACAAACATCATCAAAACATTTTCAAACTTCTAAGGTATCATCCTAGGATCATTTAGGGCTCTCCATATTAATTTCGTAATTTTCTGAAATCAAATCGACCTAGAACCCGCTAACCCGCTTCCTAAACATTTTGGCCTAAAACTCGTATCTCTATCGCTCAAACCCTAATTTGGATCTCGTATTCGCAATCCTCGTGACGATACGAACCCGTGGTATTATTTTCGTAAATTTTTGGACACGTTCAGTTTGGGGGCAATAACGTATTTTTCATTATTTAATTTTCTTACTAATTACTTTATTTTTACTAATCAAGTTTACTAAATACTTTGGTTAATAACCTCCATTTAATTAACTTACCTAATCATTCGATTGACGGGCCACGAGAAAAATGAAGCCCAACGTGGTTCATTCATCTCCGGCAGTCAACAACCCCCACATATCCCAACTAAACCATTAATTATAGTAATTAATACCTATTATTCTATAATATTATTAACCTTTTTTAAACACTCGAGCTCGTACCCCTCTCCCTCAAACTCATCCCTCAGCCCACGTCTTCTACCCTTCCCCATGTCCACAAACTCTCAACTCCTCGTTGACCCCTCCCTTTCCAACGTCACCCACACCCCCAAGACCTTGTAAGGATCCTGTCTATGGGGAAAACACTAGAAGGGGGGTTGAATAGTGTTTATGCAAATTTAATAGGAATTTACGCCAAATAAAATGCAATCCAACAAATAGTGCGGAATAGAAAACAACCCAAAGAGAAACACACGCAAACACAGTTATGTTTCAAGGGTTCGGATTACCCAAGTCAACTCCCGACTTGTTCCCGGTAATCCTACGTCCCTACCACTCGGATACCACCTGATACTTAAGTTAGAACCCTAACTTGAGGTTTCCTTAAAACGCCACTTGTAGCAACCCTACAAGTGCAATCGAATACAATCGATGTCCTTGACTCTCACAACCAGGGAGCAAGCAAAAAACCACTCACACAACCGAGAGCACAATTCAAATAATGAAGTTATGAAATCTGAAAGCAACACTTACAATCACCTATGCCTTGAAGTAGAACTTGAAGGAGAAGTGTGATGTGTGTTGATGAACTCTCTTGGAAGAGAGGAGTAAAGCCCTTTCTCTTGACTGCACCAAATGCCTAGAGGATCAATCTTTGGTTCTAGGTTGGAGAGCAAGAGAATCAGATTTGGAAATACTTAGGGCTTTGGATTTGAAAGCTTTGATCTTTGGAAATGAAAGCTTGAAGGATTTTGCAATGAATGAGTAACCTTCCAATGAAACAGTAGAAGCTCTATTTATAGCTTTCTCAAATCCACAAAATAGTTTAGGAAAAAACCCAATCGAAATCCGTGAGAAAAATCTCAACGGATATAATCTGAACTCGCGACAGTCGACTGTTGAACAGACCACAGTCAACTGTTGCACAGTCAGTAAGGGTAGGTGAGAATTCATAACGGTAACTTACCACGTGGACAGTCGACTGATGAAGCCAAGACAGTCGTCTGTAAAATCAACAGGCGACTGGCCGAGAGAAGAGTAAGTTAGATGAAATACTGGAAATCTCACAAGATACAGGACAGACGACTGATGCAAGGAACACAGTTGACTGTTAAGCAGAACAGGCGACTGTATAACCTTAAACAGACGACTATCACAGACAGGAGAAATTTCCAGAGAGCTAAGTCAAAGATTAGACTTACAGACAGGCGACTGTTGCAGCATAGACAGTCGACTGATCTAATATACAGTCGACTGTATATACAGCATAAGTCGACTGGCCGTAGAAATCGGATCAAATAGAGTTTGGGCAAGGAGAGACAGGCGACTGATGAACCATTCACAGTCGACTGTCGCTAAGACAGGCACCTGATAAACGTTCAACAGTGGCCTGTGCGAGATAATCAGAGAGGACCCAAAAACTGCATTGTAATAGTCTGTGCATAACAGGCGACTGTAGAACAAAACACAGTCGACTGTTTTTGAGACAGGTGACTGTAAACTGTTAAGCAGTCGGCTGTTATAAACACACCTAGCACAAACAAAAGAGAATTGAATTGAGATCAAAGGACAAAGGTCTAGAGGTGTCCTATGATCGAAAGTAGATGTGTGTGAGTGCTCCATCATAGTTCTACTTCTAAGCTACATACTAGAAGAGATAAAAGAAAAATTACATTGACGAATAATCTCTTCTTTCCATCGTATGAGCTTGAAGTCTTTACGGAGCTTCAATCATCAATCTACTATCATCCAATTCATATCATTTGCCTTCAATCACGTTTGTTAGTCATCCATTGCTAGTTGATCTTCATAGTAAGCTTAGACAATGGATTAACTGCAAAATAGGGGATTAGTCACAAGTATTTATGTTTGCTCATCATTAACACCAAGTAGGGAGAAGTCCAATACTCAACATTCTCCCCCTTTTTGATGATGACAAACAAACATAAACAAAAAGATAAATAGTTGTGCGTAATGAAAACTTACTCCCCCTACATAAATGCCAATCAAGTTAGTCAACAAATATTAGAGCATCTATATAGCAATTGAATCAAATGAGTGAGATAAGAATGAATTTAATTCAAGAAATCTAGGAAATAAAAAATCCCTATTCATTGTAATCTTACTCCCCCTGAATCTAAGGCAACGAAAATCTTTGATTCAAGTGTTAGAACACATACTTAGCACATCCATTATGAATCTTGTATGTTTATTTCTCTCCCCCTATGGCATTATCCAAAAAGGTGGGAGCAAATAACAACAACAATAATAGTGCTAAAATACGAACTAACAACAATCAAAGAGTATAAAGATATAGCGAATCAAAAAACTCATAAAGTCTCATCATATACATATGTGAGTAAAGGAATTGAAGTCCAATATCAACATTTTAGATATGCAAAATGAAAATAATTTTCCCAAATCCATCACATCAAGGAAAGAGCATGAATTATCCAATATCAAATTCTTGTATTGTCTCAAAAACATAGCAAGAAGAGTGAAGCATACATAGAGACAATATATCATATATCACACAGACGTTAATCAATATAGCATAGTGTGACATAAAAGAGAGATGCAACAACATATATATATAATATAAAACAGCTGAGTACATCAACGGATGGTCATCAACATGGCCATCCCAAAAAGATACATCATGAGCAACAAAAAAATAACTACATCATGACGACATCAAAGACTATATATATAAAAAGTGTCACATACAGCATCATCCATCATACAACGACAAAACATATAACAGAACCACTCAACCTAAGCAAAAGCAGACCCTACAAAATAAAAACAAGGTCTACAGGTGAGTGAACAGAACAGCATCAGCATCAGCATCAGTCGATCTGAATTACTGAGGGGTCCGACGGACGGCCGGAAGAACGAAACAAAAGCCGAGCAGAGCGACGAGTAGGAAAAGCTGGAGACTTCCTCTTGGAAGACGAAACACGTACATCAGATGAACCAGCAGGAACAAGAGGTGGAGTCTGGAAAACTGAGGTCGGAGACACATGGGGTTTTGGTGTGAAGCCAGGAGGAGGAGAAACACAAGCAGGAGAAGTGTTCTCAGAGGTAGCAAACAGGTCATGAAGCTCGGGAGGAACATGACAAGCAAGATGCTTACACGAGATAAGCTGAAGCCTAAGCAAAAGAGAAAGCTTCTCATCAAGGGAGACAGACATCATTTCAAGAGCACAGAGACGAGCGTCCAGCTGACGAAGTAGAAACTCTGTGGACCGAGAAGGAGGCTCAGCAGCCCGAGAAGAGTGTTCATCAGCATGAACAGATGGGATAGGGTCACCGACAGAGATACGAAGAGGCTCTCCTGAAGATTGAGGCGAAGAGGGAGCCGGATCAGGTTTTGGTGAAGGAACAGGCTCATTGAGGAAATCGAGAGAGTCCTTAGGAAGAAAAGATCGAAGGGATCCATAGCCGAGCACGGAGCTAGGGAAAGAAACAAAATGATCAAACCCTAAGAAGACACGAGTTAGACGAAAGGGACCTAACCTCGTTGAGTGACAGAATAATAGGCAGCGCTTCCTCGAGATTTACGAACGAATGGGAGCGAGATTGACGGCGAGTGAGCATCAATCGAGCGGGAAGAACGCTAACGGAGGAGAGAGAATCGTCGAGGGGAAAAAGATCGCGTCGATTGAATATAAATTAGGGAAAAACAATCTGAGCCGTTGGATCAAAGAATCGACGGCTCGGATCAAATCAAATGAACCGACACAGCAGGAGACAGTCGACTAGAGAACAAAAGTCAGTCGACTGTAAGAAATGATAAAATTAAATCTCAGAGAGATGGGCAGTCGACTGGCAAGTATAATGCAGTCGCCTGTCCGCTGGACAGTCGACTGACATATACTCAACAGTCGGCTGGCCGAGAATTAATACATATCACAAGAAAAAAACATAGAACACTGTAAAAAATTGACAGAGAGAACAGTCGCCTGATGACTAAATTGTAGTCGCCTGTTACATTAACAGTCGACTGTAAAACAGTCAACAGTCGGCTGTGCGAAGGATATCAATTTTCATATGAAGGATATAGAGTAGGGCAGTCGACTGTCAAAAGAAACACAGTCGTCTGTCCTGGTCCAAAAATGCACAGTGAGATAGAATTCCAGAGAATAAGAACACTCACCCTAGGACCTATACTCTAATCACAAATACATCTTAAAATCATTATGAAAACAATAAAACTATTGAAACACAAATTATTCCAATCAACTTCGAGAACTCATGAAATCAAGTAAGTCACAATTGCCTTTCTTAATCTCATAAAACAATAAAGCATATGAAGAAAGACAATCAAATATAAATGAGCTCAATAAGGAGTTATAGCATGGAAAATTGAGCTTCTAGATTTCAGATTCACCCATAATTCCCAATTCTCCACGCAACCTCACAAATGTATCTTCTTTAAGAGGTTTAGTGAAGATATCGGTAATTTGTTTTTGGGTTTCAATGTACTCTACGATGATGTCCTTCTTAGCTACATGATCATTTATAAAATGGTGTCTCACGTCTATGTGTTTGGTACGGGAGTGGTGTACCAGATTCTTGGAAAGACAAATAGCACTTTGATTATCAACCATGATAGGGCAAGTATCACAATTGACACCATAGTCACTAAGAGTGTGTCTCATCCAAAGAACTTGTGCACATGCAAGACCCGCGACAATATATTCCGCTTCAGTCGTGGACAATGACACCGAATTCTGTTTCTTAGAAAACCAAGAAACTAAGGAATTTCCTAAGAAATGGCATGTGCCACTAGTACTTTTCCTGTCGGACTTGCATCCGGCAAAGTCGGCATCACTATATGAGATTAACTCATACGTGCTAGACTTAGGGTAAAGTAACCCATAATCTAGGGATTGATTGAGATAACGAAATATTCGTTTAACCGCAATCAAGTGTGACTCCTTAGGTCTTGCTTGATATCTAGCACATATACATACGGAAAATATGATATCGGGCCTACTAGCGGTTAAGTAAAGTAAGCTACCGATCATACCTCGATATAGACGAACGTCTACATCTTTTTCGCTTTCATCCTTGTGTAGATGAGTAGTAGTACTCATGGGAGTCCTTTTGCTTGAAGACGATTCCATCCCGAATCGCTTAATAAGCTCCCCTGTGTATTTTGTCTGATGTATGAAAGTGACATTCTTCATTTGTCGAATTTGCAATCCAAGGAAGTAGGTGAGCTCTCCCATGTGGCTCATCTCAAACTCATCCTTCATAGACTTGGAAAATTCTTGACAAAGATGAAAGTTAGTAGAACCGAAAATAATGTCATCTACATAAACTTGAATCAAAAGAATGTCATTTTCATAATCTTTAATGAAAAGTGTAGAATCAACTTCTCCCATTTTAAAACCTAAATTCAAAAGAAAGGTCTTAAGGTGATCATACCAAGCTCTAGGAGCTTGTCTCAATCCATACAACGCTTTCTTAAGTTTGAAAACATGGTTTGGAAATTTCTCATGAATAAAACCGGGAGGTTGAGAAACATAGACTTCTTCATTTACAAATCCATTTAAAAATGCACTTTTAACATCCATTTGAAATAATTTAAAATTCTTATGGGATGCAAAAGATAAAAGCAACCTAATAGCTTCTAATCTAGCTACAGGGGCAAAGGATTCTTCGAAATCAATACCTTCCTCTTGTCGATAGCCTTGAGCTACTAACCTTGCTTTGTTCTGTGTGATTACCTCGTTTTCAACCGTCTTGTTCTTGAAAATCCATTTGGTCCCAATAGCTTGGTGACCACTTGGAAGAGGTACAAGTTCCCAAACTTCATTTCTCTCGAATTGCGCTAGTTCTTCTTCCATTGCCACTATCCAAGAACTATCCTCACAAGCTTCTTGAATGTTCTTTGGCTCAATGGTAGAGACGAATGCGCAATGGGAGAATTCTTCAATTCTTGATCTCGTTCAAACACCCACACCGATATCTCCAATGATTTGATTATGGGGATGGTTGCGAACGGTTGGATAAGCTTTGGGTAAACCTGGATCACTAGAAACAACTTCAACAACTTCGTTAGAAGTGTTAGTTTCAACAATATTATCATTAATCTTAACATTATTAAGAGAATCATAAAGAATATCTACATTATATCAACATGAGGAAAATCAAAATCTTCATAAAAAGATACGTGAAGTGATTCATCAATCGTTGAAGAAGTTTTGTTGTATATCCGGTAGGCTTTGCTACGTGTGGAATATCCAACAAAAATTCCTTCATCGGATCTTGGCTCAAATTTGTCTAAATTACCAAAGGTGTTCTTTATAACACATTTTGAACCAAAGACACGAAAATATTTCACTTGAGGCCTTTTATCGTAAAACAACTCAAAACAAGTTTTGTTTGTTCGGGGTCTCACTAGGATTCTATTGAGCACATAACATGCCGTGTGCACCGCTTCTGCCCAAAATTGTAGTCCTAAATGACTATCATGGAGCATAGTGCGAGCACACTCAATAAGAGTCCTATTCTTTCTTTCTACAACACCATTTTGTGGTGGTGCACGAGGAAAAGAAAAGTTATGAGTTATCCCGGAGTCATCACAAAACTTAGTAAAAGACTCATTCTCAAATTCTCCTCCATGATCACTACGAATAGTGATAATGGTGGATCCTAAAAGATTCTGAATCTTCTTTGCAAATTTGGTAAACTCTTCATGAGCTTCATTCTTATTAGTTAAGAATGAAACCCAAGTAAATCTAGAAAAGTCGTCAACGACAACTAGTCCATAATGAGCATTACCTAAAGAAGCGGTTCTAGTTGGCCCAAACAAATCTAGATGTAGAAGTTTTAGGGGCCTCTTAGAAGTAATCCTTTCTTTAAGCTTAAATGAAGATTTACTTAGTTTACCTCTTTGACATGAATCACAAAAGTTTTTCTTATTAAAAACAATCTTAGGAAAACCTTTGACTAGATCATGCTTAGCTAACTTATATAAGTGCTTGAAGTGAACATGACCAAAACGGCGATGTCATAATAGTTGTTCACTTGTGTTAGAAACTAAGCAATGTTCTACGGTTTTAGGCAAGCTTAAATAATAAATATTTTTATGCCTAATACCGGAAAATAAAACATTTGAATCACAATCAACAATAGTACACAATCCTTCTCCAAAGTTAACCTTGTAACCTTTGTCACAAAGTTGACTTATGGAAATGAGGTTGTGACATAAACCACTAACAAGATAAACATTGGTAATTAGGGGTTTGGAAGGATTACCAACGATACCTACTCCAATGATGGTTCCCTTTTGATTACCTCCAAAAGTGACCGTTGCACCATCTTTGATGCTAATCACTTCGGAGAGCAATGAGGGATCTCCCGTCATGTGTTTGGAGCAACCGCTATCAATAATCCATCCTTTTCCTTTAGAGCTAATAAGGCATTTATTGCTCTTCTTCTTTCTCTTGGGTACCTATATAATATACCATAAGCTTATGGTACCCAATGTTTGTTGGGTCCAAGGGGATTAGCCCTTTGGAAGCCAAGTCCAAGTGGACTTCCGCTTCCCAACATAGTTACTATTTCTAATTACATCATGAAAGTAGGAATCAACATAAGCATTCCTAACATTTAGACTAGTGTTCTTAGGACCCCAAATAGTGTACATCTTGGGAGTCCCATTCCTAGTTGCATGCATATGAGTTGGATTTCTATGTGGTGCATGCTTCTTAGGAACATGATTTCTAGCATATATATGAGGTGGAGGATATGCATTGTACATTCTTGAATGATATGAATTCTTGGGAGCATGCATATTATATGAAGGACATTGATCATGCATGACATGTGGAGAATTAGCATATATGAAAGAATGATGCGTATGAGCATATGGGTGTGTGGGAGCACGTACATGAGTATTTCTCATGTGTGGTTGTGTACGTGTCCGTGGGTGCGGAGCATAAAATGTGTCATGATTATCCACTTGTGAAGTAGGATGTTTCCTACGTGGATGAGTATTAGTGTACATATACGCATGGCCTTGATTTTGGTTTCCACCCTTAGTGGGTTTCTTGCCAAAAGGAAGAGAAAGTGATGTGGTGACATTCTTGGTAGGATTGCTACTTATAGTGTCTTTGACACCACTTGTGGATGCACCGGAGGAAGGCCTCACAAAATCTATAGTGACACCACTATAGGAGGTGCGATCATTAGATGCATTTGCTTTAACAAATCCAAGGCCAACACGATGTGTGGCCGGAAATTGATTTGCAAGCAAATCATCCAATTGTCCTTGTCCCTTATTGAATCTCATAATACGGGAGGACATGAGCTCATATTTCTCCTTTAAAGAAGAAATGTTGGTATCCAAGGTGGACACCCGTGCTTTGAGCTCGTGCACTTGGGTTTTAAGAGAATCATTCTCTAATCCCAATTGTGTGTGGCGTGTAACTAGATCACTATCATCCATGCGATGTGTTTGATCTAGTTGAGATTTGAGGGAATTCACCTCATTTCTCAATGTGACATTTTGAGAAGCTAAGTTTGCTTTCTCAAGGGTTAAAGTATCAACAATGGTGTCATTGTTGATAATGCATGGAATGGATGACTTGCTAACTTTTGATTTATTTAAGCTATAATATCTAAGCATTAAAGATTGGTATTTAGCAAATAGTTCTTCATTAGCTATGCGAAGTTCATCCATTGTTACCTCGGTGTTATCCGTATCGGAATCACTTTCATCCGAGAGTGGGTCTTCAAGTGCCATGAAGCACATGTGGGCGCTCTCACCCTTCTCATCATCAGAATCGCTTGATGAGTCATCACTTGAGTCATCAAAGGTACCGACGAGTCCTTTCTTCTTGTCTTTCTTGTTCTTGTTGGACTTGTGGTACTTTGGTGCCTTCCACTTTTCTTTGTTGTTTAGCATTGGGCAATCCCTCTTGATGTGCCCTGGCTTATTACACTTATAACAAAGAGAGGAAGTGGCATTAGTAGATTCAAAACGTTTGTTGGAGGAAAATTTACCTTTGCGGAAGAAGCGTTGGAACTTCTTCGCCATTTGGGCCATTTCACCCAAATCCATTTCGTTCTCGGATTCATCACTTTTGGAGGATGACGAATTGGCTTTGAACGCCAAAGCTTTATTCTTGGCCTCCGAGGGATTCATCATGGCTCGAATCTTCAATCGGTTATCCCGTCTTACTTCGTAAGACATAAGAGTCCCGATGAGATTCACCACGGTGTAGTTCTTCAAGTCATTGACCTCTTCAATGGCGATTGCTCGTCTTTCCCATTTGGAGGTCATCCCCATGATAATCTTCCTTACCTTTTCAGGTTCGGTGTAGATTTGGCCAAGGGCTTCCAATTCGTTTGTGATGTCTGTAAAGCGTTCGTACATCGACGCAATGCTCTCATTTTCCTGCATGTGAAACAAGTCGAAGTTTTGCACGGTAACATATAACTTTGAAAGCTTTACCTTATTCGTTCCCTCGTGGGTAACGATGAGATGGTTCCAAATTTGATATGCACTCTTACATGTGCATATCTTGTTGAACTCATTCGGGTCCAACGCACAATGAAGAGCGTTCATTGCTTTAGCGTTGTTGACTTCGGCGGACTTTTCAGAAGTCGTCCATTTCTCGAAATCATCTTCGGAGGGCTCGACATACTCCTTGTGGAGAGTTCTCCAAAGAGAAGCACTCCTAAGGAATGTCTCCATCCTACACTTCCAATAACCAAAGTTAGTACCATTGAAACGTGGAGGACGTACCGTAGATTGACCTTCGAAAAGTGTGGACGCTCCATCACGGTCGTGATTGTTGTACGTAGGCGGCGGAGGAACGTTGTTGTTGTTGGATGCCATAGATAAAACCTTGCGCTCTGATACCAATTGTAAGGAACCTGTCTATGGGGAAAACACTAGAGGGGGGTTGAATAGTGTTTATGCAAATTTAATAGGAATTTACGCCAAATAAAATGCAATCCAACAAATAGTGCGGAATAGAAAACAACCCAAAGAGAAACACACGCAAACGCAGTTATGTTTCAAGGGTTCGGATTACCCAAGTCAACTCCCGACTTGTTCCCGGTAATCCTACGTCTCTACCACCCGGATACCACCGGATACTCAAGTTAGAACCCTAACTTGAGGTTTCCTTAAAAACCCACTTGTAGCAACCCTACAAGTGCAATCGAATACAATCGATGTCCTTGACTCCCACAACCAGGGAGCAAGCAAAAACCACTCTCACAACCGAGAGCACAATTCAAATAATGAAGTTATGAAATCTGAAAGCAACACTTACAATCACATATGCCTTGAAGTAGAACTTGAAGGAGAAGTGTGATGTGTGTTGATGAACTCTCTTGGAAGAGAGGAGTAAAGCCATTTCTCTTGACTGCACCAAATGCCTAGAGGATCAATCTTTGGTTCTAGGTTGGAGAACAAGAGAATCAGATTTGGAAATACTTAGGGCTTTGGATTTGAAAGCTTTGATCTTTGGAAATGAAAGCTTGAAGGATTTTGCAATGAATGAGTAACCTTCCAATGAAACAGTAGAAGCTCTATTTATAGCTTTCTCAAATCCACAAAACAGTTTAGGCAAAAACCCAATCGAAATCCGTGAGAAAAATCTCAACGGATATAATCTGAACTCGCGACAGTCGACTGTTGAACAGACCACAGTCGACTGTTGCACAGTCAGCAAGGGTAGGTGAGAATTCATAACGGTAACTTACAACGTGGACAGTCGACTGATGAAGCTAAGACAGTCGTCTGTAAAATCAACAGGCGACTGTACATACTTCGACAGGCGACTGGTCGAGAGAAGAGTAAGTTAGATGAAATACTGGAAATCTCACAAGATACAGGACAGACGACTGATGCAAAGAACATAGTCGACTGTTAATCAGAACAGGCGACTGTATAACCTTAAATAGACGACTGTCACAGACAGGAGAAATTTCCAGAGAGCTAAGTCAAAGATTAGACTTACAGACAGGCGATTGTTGCAGCATAGACAGTCGACTGATCTAATATACAGTCGACTGTATATACAGCATAAGTCGACTGGCCGTAGAAATCGGATCAAACAGAGTTTGGGCAAGGAGAGACGGGCGACTGATGAACCATTCACAGTCGACTGTCGCTAAGACAGACACCTGATAAACGTTCAACAGTGGCCTGTGCGAGATAATCAGAGAGGACCCAAAAACTGCATTGTAATAGTCTGTGCATAACAGGCGACTGTAGAACAAAACACAGTCGACTGTTTTTGAGACAGGCGACTGTAAACTGTTAAGCAGTCGGCTGTTATAAACAATCCTAGCACAAACAAAAGAGAATTGAATTGAGATCAAAGGACAAAGGTCTAGAGGTGTCCTATGACCGAAAGTAGATGTGTGTGAGTGCTCCATCATAGTTCTACTTCTAAGATACATACTAGAAGAGATAAAAGAAAAATTACATTGACGAATAATCTCTTCTTTCCATCGTATGAGCTTGAAGTCTTTACGGAGCTTCAATCATCAATCTACTATCATCCAATTCATATCATTTGCCTTCAATCACGTTTGGAGTCATCCATTGCTAGTTGATCTTCATAGTAAGCTTAGACATTGGATTAACTGTAAAATAGGGGATTAGTCACAAGTATTTATGTTTGCTCATCATTAACACCAAGTAGGGAGAAGTCCAATACTCAACAGACCTCCGGCGTCGCTCCGCTCCTTCATCGAAGCGTCGAAGCCCCTCAGTTCCACCCAAATCTCCCTCTCTCGCTCACCCCGCAACCCATGCATGCTTATCTCATGAGCCATGCCCGCTGCTCCATCGACAAGCCCCGCCCAACGGCGCCTCCCCTGCCACGACTGCTTCCGCCAGCTCTCCTCCACGACTGCAGCACCCCCGCAAGACCCCCGCTCCCCCTGTTCCTCGTGCACCCCCCTTCAGTCCACCCATACCTGAGTCACGTCAAATGCCTCTCCGACGTCAACTCCATGCTCCTCCCACCTCCACGCTGCAATCGCCCCGCCTTCCGACGGCGAAGCCAACCACCGCCCCCCGTTCTCCGATATCCCTTCACATGTTCCGAAACAGAGCTCCCCCTCTCCCACACTCAATCTCTCCTCGAACCCATCCTTTGCCCGCCGTCGTGAATGCCGCATGCCATCATAGCCACTTCCGCCTCCACCTCCAGTCACCCCGCAAGCCCCTTCAGCCCACGAACCCCTCACTCCGACCGTCGCCCCTCGCCTGACCCCGACAACACCCAGACACGCCGCCACGAACCCCGCACCATACTGCAACCTCTCCATGATTTTGCCACCACTGAACTGCCCTCCATCCCTCACCAGAGCCCTCCAGCGAATCCCCAAGCGCTGCTCATCCTCTGCCCCTCGCTCACCACGACGTCGCCGCCCCCTTCCGACGAGCCCCCCGATGCTACGACCGCTACGAAGACCCACGAGCTCCCTCAGCTCATTCGAACCCCTTCGTCGAGTCTTCCCCATGCCTCGCCGGTGCTTCTCGCCCTCCACCGCATTCCAACACTGCCTTCACCACCGTCTGCCGACGTCGTCCGCGCCTGACCCCGAGCTCCACCGCTCCCCGCTGTCGTCCCTCGCTGTCATGCATCGAGAGAGAAGAGAGAGGGAACGAGAAGGTGGGGAGAACGTAAAAAAATTTTTTATGTATATGTATAAGAATAGTATATTAGTATATGGGATATTATTATAAGAAAGTTAATGGTTTAAATTGATAATAAATAATATAGTGACCAGAAAATTACAAAGCCAGCTCCAAAAAATCAGAAATGACGTTCTGGACTCAATGGCGCTAGTCTCATCTCAATCATAAGAGTAGTTTGTCCACAATAAATTTTTTAGCCTAAAACTTAAATACATCGTTTTCCCTTAAAAATCTGTAACTTCTTATTTTCACGTATACTGATACGTGAAAAAAAAAATATGTTGTAGCACTCTTCGAGACGGTCGTTTTGACAGCTCACTTGAACCATTCTGATTTGTATTTCATCCAGAAGAAATTGTTGAATAAACACGTTACCTAATTAAAATTAGTTTTAAATTGATTTTTGAGCTTTTAAAAAATAAAAATTAACAGAAACTTCTGAAAAATATTTCCTTCTTAGGTAAAATTATTTTCACCATATCTAGCCTAAATAAAAATTTAGAACGCTTTTCGACAACATTTCAATCAGTTTAAAAATCGAAACGATCAAGTTAGTTAGATAGAAAATAAGTGTATTCATTAACTGAGTATTCTTGTGATTACAGGTACCAATTCTTGTGCACCAACTTCCGTGGAAGCCCTAGATTCAGTCCCGGCTTACTACGTCAACCTTGAAATTAGTAAGTCACGACCAATTCTAGAATTAGAAAATTAGCTAGTGTACTCGTACGAACTTAAGAACACCACTTATAGCCTCAGAATGGCTACTTGACTTGAACCAAATTAGAAACCTAATCTAATAGGAAAGTAATCAACTACAGATTACTTTGCCAACTTTCAACTTTGGTGGTTGTAGCACACAACCATCAATTTAGGTAAATTGTGTGCTAAACAACACTACCACGTGCTCGAAGCATATAATCAACACCCCGAATATTGGACTTGTCTTTATCCTCTAGTTCCTTAGCATCCACTATGCTTTGGCACAGTCTGCTTTGAAAAGGATTACTACTTTCTGGTTTTCAATAAGAAAGTTAACCAATGGTCTTGGTTTGACTAACATCATGTGCTACATTGAATAGAACATCTTGTGGAACATCCCGTATAACACTTGACACTTCACTGGGGTTTTGGAGTAACTCATAGTTTGAGAGAGTGCGGAAGTGACTAGATTTCATTTACATGTCTAGCTGCCTGAGTTTCGGCATCCTGTCTAGCTGTATGTGTTTCAGCAAACATAAATATGCTGCCATGTCAGCATCCTATCTAGCTGCATGTGTTTAGACATTCTCCTGGGTAAGCGCACCCAGGCAAGAGATGAACTCAATGGTCACATATTGTACTCTCTGACTTCAGTCACATAGTTCTAGTGTAGCTTGCACGATCACTTCTTTGTAGCACACGCACTTTCCCTACTACACTTGTGCAGTCACCAGTACTTTACTTGCCGTACTTATAGCTACTGTTGTAGCATACTTCACTTGCTTAGCCTGCTTTACACTTGCACTACCACAGTACAGTTGTTCTCTCCTTTCAGTTTCGTTTATTTTTCAGTTATGTACAGTTGTTGCTCAGTACTTTACTTTTTCACTCTGATATGCTTAGTTACTTTTTTCATACTTGTGTACTGCTTCTTTTCTATATTTAGAATTGTTGTACTTACATACGGTTCCATTTTCGTGGCACCGCAGACGACGTACATGTTGAGGTAGATGTTCTTGAGTTGACCGCGCTAGAGTTTGACCCTGAGACCGCAGCTTTCTGAGTTATTTTCTCTTATGTACTTTTCTTCTTTAATGTATCTTTGTTGGAACATTTTGTATAGTATGGATTGTAATAATTGGACACTATTTGGGTATTTTTGTACATCTCTGCAGCATGGCTATTTTGTTTTCACTGGTTAACTGGACACCTGTGAATAAATCAAATAAGTAACGGGCCCCGAGAGCGGGTCGTTACAAGTTTGTTGGCCCATGCAGGTCCGCACTAACTACCTCGTGAACAACATAGCAAGATCAGGATGTACAATATAAAATACTCAAATTGAACTCTCGAGTACAAGATGTCTCGAGTGTTCACCTGTATTGGACATACGTGTGAAGTGTCCTTATTACCCATCTTCTTCGACCTTCATTCCCTTCTTTAAACTCTTAACCCTCAACTAGGAACTCGTATTCCATTCTTTGGATGGATCTTCTTCTAATGCTCTCCTTTGACAACAATCTCCATAGAGTGAACCGTTCATTCATCATCCTTCTTTTGATGGCTTTCTAATTATCATATTTATTCTTAGAATCTTCCTATTTGATGTTTAATTTGCCTAAACTCTAGCTACTCTATCTATTTTAAAGAGGGTAGCATTCGAATTTTTGATCACCAGAAGCTCGAGTTCGACAACGAAAGTAAATCAAAGGATGCTCAGAAGTATTTGAGGATGGTACTAGAGAATTTGAGACGAGCCAAACCTAACGTGCAAGTGTAGGCTGTTACATCTTATTCATTCTTCTTGAACTCGTATTTTCCTTCTACACACCACTTTCACCATATACCCGATTTTTCATGGGTTTGAATCATTTTCCTGCCTACCATCTCTCCCTCTTTATTTCCTTTTGTCCGCTTCCTCTCCTCGAGCCCCGGTCCCGCCTAACCTAGCTTAGCCTACCCTACCCTATCGACTACTGCCGGCCCTTTTAAACCCCTCCTCTCTTCCTCACCAAGCTATCCTGTGGCTTTCCATACGCCGTATCGACACCCACTCCCTCACCCTGCCTCTCTCCCAGTGAGATCAACCCATCTCGCCTCGAGCTCCTCCACCCCACTCTATTCCAGTGACACCGGCCACGTCGAGCAGTCACAACCGCCATGGATCGACAACCGCCGATGGCCATCCGACGATATGCTTTGGGATTTTTGGCCTTGGCGACGACCCTCTCCGCCACCCTCGCTGTTGTCGTATGGCTTAGATCTTGGGAAGTTATGATTCTTGGGCTTTTTTTGGGCTCCCTGCCCTGGGTCTCGCCATATTGATGTCCCGTTTAGGCTTCTGCTTGAGTCTACTCCTTTGGGTTTGCTGGAAAGTGAGTTTTTGGTTGTTTACTTATTGGGTGATGTTGGGTGTTGTGGATGTCAAGTATTGGTCTATGGAAGGAGTGATGGCGATGATTATTGGCATGATATTGGCCTTGGGTATTGAAGTTGGATGTAGGCCTTGTGCTTGGCTCTGGATGAGGTCTTGGATGTTGGCTTGTTGTGGGATATTATGGAGAGTGATGGAGGGAATGCTAGCAATAAGTACTGCCTTTGGGTGTTGGCTTTGTACTTACCATTGGGTGTTCTTTAGGACGTTAGTATGTGGTTGGGCATTATGAAAATTGATGTCATTGGTGCTTGGATGGTGATGAGTAAAAGCACGAAAGCTTATGGATTCGTAGCTTGCTATTGACTTATCACCTCAAGTTCCAAGTTCGAACAAATGTTATCATAATAGTTATCATTTTCATGTAACGCCATTTTTATTTTGGCTACTTGAAAATTCAAGATGATTATTATGATGATACTGATCTCAGGACTAGTTACGGAAGCTATGGTGATGTCAATAGTATGTATTCGTATATCACATCTCTTGTTTTCTTGATGCTGTGATATCACATTATATTTCATGCTATTAACAACTTATTTTCCTATATCGTGATCATTCATCAAGCATGTCTGTTGATCGTTTAATTGCTTAGGCAATGACCGGTTTTTTAAATTCCCAGGATAGAATTATTTTAAGGAGGGTAGGATGTAACGACTCGTATTTTTCAATACATTTAATTACGTATTTAACGTATTTTCATTTCTAAAAAGTATTTTATAGTGGTTGATCAGAAGTTTTAAGTGATTTCAAAATTTCTTATAAAAATATTTTGAAGCATTAAACTAGTTATATTATATTTCAGTAAGTTCGGATTTCATCAAATGCCACTAAACAATTTTGATAAAAATTCATTTTCAATTATTACTGTTTTGGCTTAATGAATTAATTTTCTATATAAACATCATTAAAATGTTTTCAAACTTCTACGATATCATCACATGATCATTTAGGGCTCCCCATATTAATTTCGTAATTTTCTAAAATCAAATCAACCTAGAACCCGCTAACCCGCTTCCTAAACGTTTTGGCCTAAAACTCGTATCTCCGTCGCTCAAACCCTGATTTGGATCTCGTATTCGCGATCCTCGTGACGATACGAACCCGTGGTATTATTTTCGTAAATTTTCGGACACGTTTAGTTTTGGGGGCAAAAACGTAATTTTCATTATATAATTTTCTTACTAATTACTTTTTTACTAATCATGTTTACTAAATACTTTGGTTAATAACCTCCCTTTAATTAACTTACCTAATCATTAGATTGACAGACCACGAGAAAAATGAAGCCCAACGTGGTTCATTCATCTCCGGCAGTCAACAACCCCCACCTATCCCAACTAAACCATTAATTATAGTAATTAATACCTATTATTCTATAATATTTTTAACCTTTTTTAAACCCTCGAGCACGTACCCATCTCCTTCAAACTCATCCCTCAGCCCACGTCTTCTACCCTTCCCCATGTCGACAACCCCTCAACTCCCCGATAACCCCTCCCTTTCCAAAGTCACCCACACCCCCAAGACCTCCGGCGCCGCTCCGCTCCTTCATCGAAGCGTCGAAGCCCCTCATTTACACCCAACTCTCCCTCTCTCACTCACCCTGCAACCCATGCATGCTCATCTCACGAACCATTCCCGCTGCTCCGTCGACGAGCCCTGCCCAACGGTGCCTCCCCTGCCACCACCGCTTCCACCAGGCCTCCGCCACGACTGCAGCGCCCCCGCAAGACACCCGCTCCCCTATTCCTCGTGCACCCCCTTCAGTCTGCCCACACACTGAGTCACGTTGACTACCTCTCCGACGTCAACTCCATGCTCCTCCCACCTCCACGCTGCGGTCGCCCCGCCTTCCGACGACGAAGCCAACCGTCGCCCCGTTCTCCGATCTTCCTTCCCATGTTTCGAAACAGAGCTTCCCCCTCTCCAGCACTCAATCTCTCCCCGAACCCATCCTTCGCCTATTGTCGTGACTGCCGCACGCTGTTATAGCCACCTCCGCCTCCACCTCCAGTCACCCCGCAAGCCCCCTCAGCCCATGAACCCCTCACTCCGATCGCCGCCCCTCGCCCGACCCCATCAACACCCAGACACACCGCCACGAACCCTACACCATGCTGCAACCTCTCCATGCTTCTGCCACCACCGAACCGCCCTCCCTCTGCCACCGGAGCCCGCCAGCGAGCCCCAACGACGCTCCTCCGCCCCTCACGCACCAAGACGTCACCGCCCCTTCCGATGATCCCCCCGATGCTACGACCGCCACGAAGACCCACGAGCTCCTTTCGCTCCTTCGAACCCCTTCGTCGAGTCTTCCCCGTGCCTCGTCGGTGTTTCCTGCCCTCCACCGCGTTCCAACACCGCCTTCGCCACCGTCCGCTGACATCGTCCGCGCCTGACCCCGCGCTTCGCCGCTCCCCGCTGCCATTGCTTGCTGTCATACGTCGAGAGAGAAGAGAGAAGGAACGAAAGGGTGAGGAGAACGTATAAAAGTTTTATATGTATACGTATAAGAATAGTATATTAGTATTTGGGATATTATTAGAAGAAAGTTAATGGTTTAAATTGATAATAAATAATATAGTGATCAGAAAGTTACAAAGCCAGCTCCAGAAAATCAGAAATGACATTCTGGACTTAATGGCGCTAGTCTCATCTCAATTAGATGAGTAGTTTGTCCACAATAAATTTTTAAGCCCAAAACTTAAATACATCGGTTTCCCTTAAAAATCTGTAACTTCTTATTTTCACATAAACTGATACGTGAAAAAAAAATATGTTGTAGCACTCTTCGAGACGGTCGTTTTGACAGCTCACTTGAACCATTCTGATTTGTATTTCATCCAAAAGAAATTGTTGAATAAACACGTTACCTAATTAAAATTAGTTTTAAATTGATTTTTGAGCTTTTAAAAAATAAAAATTAACAGAAGCTTCTGAAAAATATTTCCTTCTTAGGTAAAATTATTTTCACCATATCTAGCCTAAATAAAAATTTAGAATGCTTTTCGACAACATTTCAATCAGTTTAAAAATCGAAACGATCAAGTTAATTAGATAGAAAATAAGTGTATTCATTAACTGAGTATTCTTGTGATTGCAGGTACCAATTCTTGTGCAACAACTTCCGTGGAAGCCCTAGATCCAGTCCCAGCTTACTACGTCAACCTCGAAATTAGTAAGTCACGACCAATTCTAGAATTAGAAAATTAGTTAGTGTACTCGTACGAACTTAAGAACACCACTTATATCCTCAGAACGGCTACTTGACTTGAACCGAATTAGAAACCTAATCTATAATGATCTTCGAAGCTTAACAGAATAGACGTCTCGAGGTCTATCTTTTATTTCTCTTGGTATTTTGAAACCATCTGGAAGTTTCATATAGATATCTTTATCTATATTGCCATATAGATATGCAGTCACAACGTCCATGAGCTGCATTTCTAGGCCTTCCATTTATATTAAGCTTATTATGAATCGGAATGTGATCGCATCCATAACAAGGGAATATGTATCTTTATAATCTATCCCCGGTCGTTTTTCTCCATAATCGGAATGTGATCGCCTTCCATTGAAGTTTCTTACCCATTGAGTGACTTGAACAGCAATATCGAACGCGAAGTCGTCGTCGTCGACAGTGCTTTTTCTGTCCGGTACCTCCCCAATACGTACGAATTTTAATGATATTTCTCCTTTATTTTTCTCTTCGGAGGACTGAAGGAGGGGAGAGGTTACTGGTCTGAGCTCATCATCATGTGGTGGGATATTCGTTATTTCTCCAGGTATTTTCCTCTTGCGAGGGAATTTATCCTTGGAGCCAGGCGGTCGTCCTCTTTTTATTCGAGGTACGGCCAATTTCACTGCCGGTGGATTGCACCCATCTTTTAGGATGTCAATCCTAGCTGGTGTATTGGCAGCAGGGACGTGTGATCTGATAATTTTCTATTTATTAATGAATTTGTCCGGGAGTAAATGTACTGTATTCTGAATGTGAAGGATCTTCAGGATCTCATCTTCATACAGATTAGTACACGGATCATAAAGAGACAATCTTAGTGTCCCAAGAAATAGTCTCTGAAGCTTCAGGCTTCTTGGTTTGTGAGCCTAGTTTGGGAAAAGAATTTTCTGCAAACTCACAATCTTCAAGACGAGCCTTAAACGCGTTGCCCGTGAGGGGCTCAAGGTATCTAATAATGGAGAGTGAATCATACCCTACGTAGATACCAAGACGGCGTTAAGGACCCATTTTAATCCTCTGTGAGGTGCTATGGGAACATAGACTGCACAACTGAATACTCTCAAGTGATAAATATTGGGAGGTACACCATATGCAAGCTGCATCGGCGATAAAATATGACCACCAGAGGGTCGTATTCTGATAAGCGAAGCGGCATGCAAAATTGCATGTCCCCATGCATCCACAGGTAACTGTGATTTTATTAGAAATGGACAAGCAATCCAATGCGGTCTTTTTATAAGAAACTCAGCTAATCCATTCTGGGTGTGAACATGAGCTACTGGATGTTCAACTTCAATGCCAGTTACTTGGCAGTAGTCTTGAAAGACTTGTGAAGTGAATTCCCCAGCATTGTCCAGACATATTTTTTAATCTGGTTATATGGAAAATATGACCGCAACTTTATTATTTGTGCCAATAGCTTTGGAAAAGCTAGGTTGAGGGTGGTCAAAAGGCACACAAACGACCATTTTAAAGATGCATCTATCAGTACCATAAAGTACCGAAATGGACCACTTGATGGGTGAATTAGCCCACAAATGTCTCCATGTATTCTCTCCAAGAAGCTAGGAGACTTAAACCCCACTTTCAGGTGGGATGGTCTCGTGATTAGTTTACCCTTATAACAGGGGGACAAGGAAAATCACCCTTTGAAGAATCTTCATGTTTTTCAAATTGTGTCCAAGGGATTGGGAGATGATGCAATGCATCATAACTAATCCTGGGTGACCTAGTCTATAATGCCAGAGACTGAATTCTGGTGATGTAGAACACTGATGGTGCACCATCAGATTAGCTTCTATAGGTTAGATGTATGTTTGATAAAGGCCCGACGGGAGTCCTTTAAAACGTTCTAGGATGGTTTTGATACCATCCTTATGACGAGTAACATACAAATATTCAACGCTATTGAAATCATCATTTTCCAAGTGATATCCGTTTAAACGGATGTCCTTGAAACTTAGTAGATTTTTGTTTGATTTTGGAGAAACTAAAGCATCTTTTATTATAACTTGTGTTTTGGTTTGGGAGCAATAAAATTGCTTCATCTGATCCTTCTATTATAGTATATAGTCCCGAAATTGTAGTGACATGACCATTATAATTAATGATGCTATTAAAATAGCGTCCATCTCGAAGGATCGTGTGCGTGGAGGCACTATCCACTAAGCATTCACACTTCATCTCTAGAACAGAATTAAAAACTTTTATGTAAAGCAAAACTACATTTGATTCATAATTAAGATAAAGAAGTACATGGACATAATATAAGATACATCAAACATAAATTAAAAAGCTTAAAAATAACTAAAACAACTTCAGTCTAGGAGGTCGTCATTCTCAAAATCCTCAGGGGTGAACCAAGTTGG
>CM061142.1:800246695-800263695 GCA_030789695.1 Scilla litardierei | reverse complement strand
ATGAGTGGGAAAGTCGCATTATATATGCATAAGTGCATGCGACATATGGCTAATAAAGGGGGAATATCTTAAGCTTATGTTGTACCATGCATATGGTACAACTTAAGCTTATAATGTGCCATGTATCATGGTACACCTTAATTAAGTTGTTCCAAAGGAACAACTTACCCTAAAATAACTACCTTGGGGGCTATAAATAAGACCCAAGGGTAAGCCATTTCTTACACCATTTGCATGAAATTCATGCATGCATCTTCATCCTAGCGAAGCTCTGCAGAAATCCTTTCTCTCCCTCTTATCCAAGTTCTTAATCTAAAGTAGAGATTTAGATTGTGGATTAGTAGCCTTACTCCGTTCGTGAGAAGACTCGATCCGTCGTGGCGAATCCGAAGGCGAAGTTCGTAGACTACCGTGCCGCATACGCAAGCGTAAGTCTAAACTTCATGTTATCGATCCTAACTCTGTTTTGGACAGGATCCTACACGGCGCCCCCTTCAAGGGGGGCTGCCGACGGCAGCGCCCCCCCTTTGGGGGACGCCGACAGGCCCCCCGGTCCGCCCCCCCTCGGGGGGGGCGGCCCCCCTCCAGGGGGCCCGCCGGCGCCCCCCTTCAGGGGGGCCTCGCCGGCGGCAGAGCCCCCCTCAGGGGGGCGGGCCGCCGGCGCCCCCCTTCAGGGGGGGCTCACCGGCGGCAGCACCCCCCTTTAGGGGGCGGCCTGCCGGCGGCCGCCGCCAGGGGCGGCGGCTAGGGCAAGAAGAAAAAACCCCCTTTTTTTGTAAATCTATTAAAACAAATTTTTTATCTTTAAAAGGCAATTTTTTAGACTCTAAATCGACGTTATATCTAATAAAAATTAGATTTTTAATGTAAAAACGTTGATTTTGCATATAAACAATCAAGTATTTGATCTAATAATTTAGATCCATGCATAAACAATTATATTTTTGATATCTAGATCACATAAAAATATGTATTAGATCTAGAAAATTATTAATGCTTACCCACTAGATCCGTCCTCCAGATCTAGCGACGTTTGATGAAGGATGCCCGAAGATTCCGCGTCGTCTTACGAAACTTTGCGTCGCGAAAAAATTTGACGGAGCTTCCACCGGGCGCCTTCCTCTCACGAGCCGTCGCTTCTTCCATCGAGTGTGATCGTTGATAACGTGTTGTGAACGAGAAATAGGTGTGGAGAAGGTTGAGGCTAGGAAACCCCTAGCCTCCTTTATATAGTATTCATAATGGGTACTCATGTGGGTGGATACCCAATAGGCCCAATGGGTCCTATTCATAACATCATTCTATTTAATTTTTGTGCTTAATTTTTATTTTTGGTTGGAAGAAGCTATGAAAATAAGCAAGGCAAGCGAGGCACTACTGAGACGAAGAGAATAGTTGGTTACGTGAGAAAACAAAATTAATTCCCAAAATTAATGCCTTATATTTAGGGCCTGTTTCTTTTGCAAAAAGGAGCGGAGAAAGTGAAAAAATTTCACTGAGTTCTCACTGTTCACTGTCAAATCATCCAGTTTCAAAGCAACTCGTTCCTTTTGCTTTCAAAAATGGGTTGAACTCCGACCCTGTTGGCGCCGACGTGGAGCAACGCGAAGCAGCCCGCCCAATCCCCGCATTTTGCACGGATTTTGCTCCAGCTCGGTGAGAAAGCGGGTGTGTGGGCCTCACTCCACTATCTCTCTTCTATTTTACCCAATTGCAGCAACCCCCGCCAATTTTCTCCCTCTTTTTTACTTACAATTAATTAACTAGTGGACCACACATCAAACTTTTCCAAAGAACTTTCTCAACAAAAGAAACATACAAACACAAACACAAGAAAGTTGTGTGGAGCTCACATACAATTCTCAAACCAACTTTCCAACCCGTAGGCCCCACATCAAGATTCCACCAAGATTTACTATTCTAAATCCCAACCCATTCTCACAGAAACATGCCCTTAAAGCCAAAAACTTTATACTTAAATGATCATCTTTCATTTGGAAGTACACAACCTTTCTATTTAAATGGCTTCAAATATGCGTAGATTAAGGACTTCAAATATGCGTAGAATGTTTGAAACGTAGGCGTTTGAAGTTTAAGACTACATTTTTTTCTTGACGTCTGTTTTAATGGCACTAACTTTCATTGACAACTACGATGGATGCAGTACCAGTTCGCAAATTATTCAAATCCCAAGTATGTACACACTGGCAACGGAACGTTGAGGTTCCAATTGATCAACCAAAGATCAGATTTCTCCCTGGCTTTGTTTTCCGGCGGGCTCGCAAATGTATGTATCCGTGCAATTCAGTATCCTATATATCCTAAGTTTTCTCAAATGTCTTTTATGCCAATATGTTATCCAACTTGTACCTTGGATTATTCGCAGCCAAAACTTGTTGCAGTCTCGAACACAATCGCCTTTGCAAATCCAAAAGCACCAGTCTATCCGCGGCTGTCGCAGGGGAACGCTTGGAATGAGGCAAGCGGATTGCATTACAGAGTTTAATTCATTACAGTTGAATCATGTTGTCATTAGTGAAATCTCAATTTAATTTGGTTTTTTCTTTCTGTTTATTCAAATTTCCAGATGGCTGTAACCTGGACGAGTGGGTACGACATAGACGAAGCACTCCCTTTTGTGGAATGGGGAGCATACAAGGGACCAAAGACTCACTCTCCAGCCGGAACATTAACATTCAGTCGCAATGATATGTGCGGTATGAACCAGATTTGATGCAGTTTGGAGCATAATTCCACCCATCGCAAAATTTTCAGTAGTAGAAGCGTTTTTTTATTCGTTTGTGTAGGTTCACCAGCCCGGACGTTTGGATGGAGACATCCCGGTTACATACATACAAGCTTCTTGAGAGACTTGTGGCCTAATGCTGTGTAGACCTTTATTATCTTCATCTCTCGCCATCATCTTGTTGGTTTGTTTTCATATTGCGATATTGCTTATATTTTTCGCGACTAATTCAGATATACCTACAAGCTCGGCCATCAACTGTTTGATGGAACCTACGTTTGGAGCAAGGCTTATTCTTTCCGCGCATCCCCTTATCCAGGACAGGACTCGTTGCAACGAGTCATAATCTTCGGTGACATGGGAAAGGTACATATGTTCACATTCTCTACTATGATGAATATCGTCAAGTGAAAATGTATTCGTATGGTCATCTGTTAGGAAAATAGCTAGGGACATATTCATAATAAGTTGCAAGAAATTAGTGATTATTGAGAAAAATAATTAATGTATCCTCAGTGAAGTTGCTGGAGACTCACCAGAATATGGGATTTTTCAGGCAGAGAGAGATGGCTCAAATGAATACAGCAATTACCAGCCGGGCTCGTTGAACACAACTGATCAGCTGGTCAAGGACCTGGACAACATCGACGTTGTTTTCCATATCGGAGATATAACCTATGCCAACGGATACATATCTCAATGGGATCAATTCACCTCGCAAGTTGAACCTATTGCCTCTACCGTTCCCTACATGATCGCGAGGTTAGCACGCTACAGCTTGTTTACATAAATTTATGAATATTATGTAAATTTATGTGTTTTACTGCGATGCAGCGGTAACCATGAGAGAGATTGGCCAGGAACAGGATCCTTTTATGACACCCAAGACTCTGGAGGAGAATGTGGGGTGCTGGCTGAGACCATGTTTTATGTGCCAGCTGAGAACAGAGCAAAGTTTTGGTAACTCATCAATACCTATCCGCAACATTTGTAGATTTCGGCTGTAGGAATGTTAAACGACGGTTTCTGTCTAAAACTGCAGGTATGCCACAGATTATGGCATGTTCAGATTCTGCATAGCCGACACTGAGCATGACTGGAGAGAAGGCACCGAACAGTACAGATTCATCGAGAACTGCTTGGCGTCGGTCGATAGGAGAAAACAACCCTGGCTGATTTTTGCCGCCCATCGCGTTCTTGGCTACTCGTCGTCCTCTTTCTACGTCGAGGAGGGGTCGTTCGAGGAGCCCATGGGAAGAGAGAGCTTAGAGAAGCTCTGGCAGAAATATAGAGTGGACATCGCCTTTTATGGTCATGTGCATAACTATGAGAGAACCTGCCCAATCTATCAGGTACATTTCAATACTTCCTACTGATTCTTGCTCTCATGTATTGACAATGGAGTGCTAATATGTGCACTCAAATGCAGAACCAATGCGTCAGCAAAGAGAAATCTCGCTATGCTGGGACAATGAACGGCACCATACATGTAGTTGCTGGCGGGGGCGGCAGTCATCTTTCCGACTTCGCCACTGTACAAACCGACTGGTCGCTGTTTCGAGACAGTAACTACGGGTTCGTTAAGCTGACTTCTTTCAATCATTCTTCGCTTCTTTTTGAGTACAAAAGGAGTAGTGATGGCCAGGTATATGATTCTTTCACCATCTCGAGAGATTACAGGGATGTCTTGGCCTGTGTACATGATAGCTGTTCTCCGACAACATTGGCTTCCTAGAAAACATCAACTTAAACTCTCTGTTGGGTTTCTTACAGGCTTGAGCATGTAATTAATCCAATGCTATGCTCGAGTTTGAAATTTTCTGTGATACGAAACATTTACATGTCTCCTTGTATCTAACATTCATTCCCATTTATCCCCAGAAAATTTACATGTGTGAGGGATCATGTAAACATCATAATGTTTTTTTTTCGTTTTCTTTGTTTTTCCCTTTATTTTTATAATTTTTATGACTGTGAATCAATTCTTTTTCTTACTCAACAGAAATGTGTGGAAGTAGCAAAAAATGTTATACAGTGGTTTTGAGTCATATACAAGGAATCTGCTATACCTTCAACCTGTGATGACAATATAAATTAATTGGTGATTGAATGGGATCAGATGATGCATCCTGTGATGGATAAGATTACAATAGGGTGTGAAGTGATTTGGAAGAAGACTTATCAATCTCCGTGGATACACAGCGGAAGAGTTAATCGTCAAGGCTTCTTTACACAGTCCGTTGTAGATGATCACACGAGGGAAAATCTATTAGTTCTCACAACCTACATCTCTGTCTTTTGAGGCATTCTCTTGTGGAAGATGAAGGCATTTTGATAATAGTTATTCTCTGCAAAAAAAATAATCATTCTCACGAGAGGGGAATGCTATTTATAGACTTCCTACTTGTTGGGAATTCAAATTCAGATCATAACTACTTTTTGTAGTTATAGCAACCACCCAAAAACTACTTTATACACATTTGTGGCATTTCCTTAGTCCAAAACTTAGGTATTCCATTAATGGATGTATTTGCCAAGTTATCACTCACTTATGAGTGAAATAACTTGGTCATTATCCATCATATACCAATATCTCCCACTCACACATAATGGGATATATTAAGAAACTTGTTCTCTTAATTCTGCACCAATTCATACAAGAGAAATAGATCGTGCAACCAGCATACTGAATGACTTCGGTGCTATATAACGGTTAGGAGTCATAGCAACTCATATGAGTAGATCAAAAGTATGCATCATCCTAGATCACTAAATCACATTAAGCATTATCCCTTGATCTCATGTATTTTGCATTCACATTTGAACTTCGTATAAGTCCAACTGGTCGACCGGTGAACACAAATCAATGTGATACTCGAAATGATCTTCATCTTTTCGCGATTCTATCGAACATGCTTAACTCACTTTTCCAAGTGTGCCCGCCAGACTGAATCCATCGCGATCTCTTGGCAACACCTTAAGATAAAGAACATTAAGCCAAGCCTCAAGAACCCGATTGAAGTCCTGATGGTACTAGATTAAATCTCTCAAGGCCTTAGTGTCTCACACAATAGTAAGTTGAGATCAAACTTACGTTTAAACCCTTTGGTCTCTTATGCACACATGGTATGAAACATGTGTTACAACACTTTTTCCTTTCTCATGGAGTGTATATCTCAACGCATGGTGTTGTACAAATGATAATTAGACATCACTATGTCTAACTGCGAGTCCTTTAATCTATTCACATTAACCGACTAGGACTCACATTTAGCATCTAAGACAGATGATGTGAATTCCAAAATTCACATTTATAACCATAATGACTCCTTAGTCATTAGTCGACTTCTTATTTTAAGCCTAAACATCATAATTATCCATCTGATAAATAATTTAAAATCTCGTCTCGTCTCTACTCATTTCGTAAATGATGAAGGCGGTTACCTGTGTGAGAAAGCTAACCTTATATCTGTCCAACATACTTTTTAATTAAAAATGCTCCATAAAACATTCACAACTTTGTATGCTATCAAACACATTGACATTAATATATAAACATTTAGGAAATACAAAAGATAAGTACATCATATTCTACGCAATCCTTGAGATCTTGTTGTTGGACGCAACGATCTAGGATCTTTGGTTTGATGATGACAAACATGTCGTTATATGTAACGTGTGTGCTTAGTGTGTTTCAGGATTGGCGAAACGATACATCTTTTATTATTTGGAGAAACTATTCATATAGCTATTTGGGCGAGAGAGGGCTTTGGCTAAAACAACTTGGACTTGGTCCAATATGAAGAGATGGAGCCAAATCTTATTTGGTTATTGGAATATATCTCATTGCCATACAAATTCCTTAGTCAATACCAATTCCTAGGAAAATACAAATTTCTAATCAATTCCAAAACTTCTATTTCCTTGATCCCATCCCTTGCCAACAACTTCTAATTTCTAATTTCTTAACCCTAGCCCTTAATATTCACTTCTCCTAGGGTTGAAAAAAACACGGCTATTCAAAATTTCCAAGTGTGCGGCATACAATAAAATATATAAGAGAGGGCAACAAAATCTTTATTGCGGCTGTCAAATAATCTCCCAGGCAAGCAAAATTCCCAAGGCCAAAAACCCTCTCTGTTTCCCAAAGCCACCAGCTCTTCAAAAAGAAAACTTCACGTCATCATAGGAGAAGAGCCCGCCAGCGCCATCACCAAAAAGCCGTCGCCGTGAAAGAAGCTGAGGTGTTGCACGGGGTTGTCGGCGTCATCTATCTCGTTGTCGAAGGGAGAAGACACCACAGCGAATCGAAGCCCATCATCGGAGAACCGTTGTCGAAGCGAAGACAAAGCTTCCGACCTCGACATCCTGTAGACCCAGCACGCCGCAGTCGACACCATTGCCGAAGTAATTGCTGCATGACGAAGCTTCGCCATCGGTGTCAAGCGAGCACAGATTGTCGGAGAAGAAGCCTGCGAACGAGATCACGCCTGCACTACCGGAGAGCTCTTCATCATCGAAGAAGATCTGAATCGCCGTCGCTCCGAGTTGCTGCTCGTCGCCATAGAAGAACTCGCCGCTGCATCTTGAAGACAGCCGCCGCACGACGGAGGAAAGCCGCTGTCGAAGTCTCGCCGTGAGGAGTCACCGATGTCGCTGCCCTAGGAACACGCCGCCGTTGAAGCAGTTCGCCGCTCGGAGTTCGCTTTGTCGTCGTCATCATCGTGTGTAGAAGACCGCTGCTGTCGCTGAAGAACTCACTGTAGTCGGACGGAGAAGTCGACGACGAAGACAGCCGCTGCATGCCTTGATATCGAAGCGAACGGATAAGATTGTGTTGGATAGAAATCAGCGGGGGAGATTAAATATGGCGGCCACTTGATCACGAGAGATCGAAAAGCAAAAATCACTGAAGCACGAAATTTAAAGCGTGACGTGGCTTTGGGTGTTTAAAGGAGCTGCTCTGCGCACATGCCTCTTAATTATTTGGTTTGAACTAATCTGCTCTGTGCACCGACCGCTGATTTAAAGGGAGTTGCTGAGCGCACAGACCGGCCACTATTTAAGGATTGAACTGCAATTGCTTTGCGCATAGACCAGTGCACAACTTGGCATCCAGGAGTCGGATTGAGACACCGCTTGCGTCAGATTGGAGCTGACGACGTGCTGATTGACAGAGACGCCTACACTGACATGAACTGAGCATTTCTAAACTCTTAACTCTTTTATTCGTGTCTTAACGTAGCGATCTCTGTAGGGGAAACTTTACCATATTTGGGACTATTTTGGGACTTGTCTGGTTGGGGCTAGATAAGTGGGACACAGCTAGTTTGGGACTAGCTGGTAGAAAGCATTACTATGATTGATAGTGAGAGGAAACACTGTGTGTGTGGTACTGAGAGCCTGGCAAGTGTAGAGACGTAGAGGGAGCTCTGAGCGTGCTCTAACTTATGGTTTTGTACCTATTGCACCATTCAATACTAGTATCTGCTTTGGGGGCTGGAGTAGGTCGTTGGGGCGACCGAACCAGGGTAAATCTGCGGTGTACTCTGTGTCTGCATTTTATTTACTCTGCTGCTGATATAACTGAGTTTGTTCGTGGGTTGTACGAATTATTTTATAAGCCTATTCACCCCCCTCTAGGCTAGGATCCAGATCCAACAAGTGGTATCAGAGCCAGTTTAGTAGATCTAGCCTAAATTGACCATGTTTAATTCAATGGATAGTGCTTTTGCTGAGGGTCAGTCTGTTTCACGTCCCCCTAAGTTTAATGGAGGTGATTATGCTTATTGAAAAAATTGTTTGAAAATCTTCCTTATTTCTGTTAATTATAAAGCTTGATAAATAATTGAAAAAGGATATAAACTATCAGTTATTAAAGTAGATGGTGTTGAGATTGATAAACCAAATGACAAATGGGATGATTATGATTGGAAATCTTATTCTTTAAATACTAAAGCTATGAATGCTCTCATTTGTGCACTTGATAAATCTGAATATAATAGAATCTCACAATGTTTAACTGCACATGAAATATGGCATACTTTGGAGGTGACGCACAAGGGAATGTCACAGGTGAAGGAGTCTAGACTTGCACTTCTGAGCACGGAGTACGAGAGATTTCGCATGCTACCATCAGAGTCCATATCAGAGATGTTTGCGAGATTCACCAACATCGTCTACAAGTCTAGCTCGCTCGGTAAGCCATATTCTAGCCTTGAACAGATAAGAAAGATATTAAGAGCACTGCCAAGCTCTTTCAGGCCTAAAGGCACTACCATCTAAGAAGCCAAAAATCTGTCACAGATGAGGGTGGAGGACTTGATAGGTACTTTAATGTCCCACGAGCTTGAATTGCAAAATATTGATGAGAGGGAGAAACCTGAGGAGAAGGAAAAAGCTACAAAGCCACTTGCTCTGAAAGCTGGCAAAAGTGAAGATGATGATGAGGACATAACGCTAATGGTTAGAAATTTCAGAAAGTATGTCCAGACCAAGCAAAGAAGAACAGAAATGGCACCCAGGTTTAATCGCTCTAACTTTTTTCAGTCTTCTAAGCAAACTAATGATCAGAATGCTACTAATAGAATGACTTGTTTTAAATGCAAGAAAAGAGGACATTGAATGAGGGACTACCCACATGAGACAGCTCAGGTTCCTAAGGAAAAAGGAAAATCCAAGGTGCTAACTTGGGATATGGACAGCGAAGCTGAGAGTGAGGAGGATGATCATGTAGCCATCTCATGCATGGCATTGATGGGAATACACTATGAGGTAATTTCTGTTAGTAAAGCTGAACTCCTTACTATTTGTAAAGAAATGCAAGATAAAATAGTAGAGCTTGAGTCCACTATAGATGATTATCAAAATGAGAAGTTTGCAATGCAACAATCTGAATATAATATGTCTAAGGAGATTGACAAATTGAAAATTGAAATTATTGCTCGTGACTCTACTATTGATATATTGAAAAAGGAAAAATCAAGCTTTAATGATGAAGCACCTTGTCTCTCTTGCCCTTCCTTGTTGAATAATATTATCATGCTTAAACTTCATTTGATTAAGCTCGAAACTGAAAAAGACTATGTGATTAGAGAGCTTAATGATAAATTCTGCATGTTGGATAATGACTTTAAAAGAAAAATGATTGAATTTGAAAAGAAGGAAGAGGAAAACAAGAGAGCTTTTATAAGTAAATGCACGTTGCTTGTGGAAGAAAATAAACATTTAAAAACCAAAGTTTCTAAACTTGAAGTGGCCAGTAAGAAATTCTCTATGGGAAAACAATCGTTGGATACCATTTTAGAGAATCAATTATATGGCAATAATAGAAGAGGACTTGGTTTTGGTTTGAAAAACGTTGAAAAGCCACAATTCAAGAAATTCCACAATGTACCCTCTATTGCAAAGAACATGTATGCAAAGTGCTTTACTTGTGATAGTGTAGGCCACACATCATATTATTGTAAATTTAGGAACACAAATATCAAATTTAAACACGTGTGAGTTCCTAAAACAATATTGGCTAACATTAGTGGACCTTGTTGGATTCCAAGGTCACACGTAACACCTTTTATGTAGGTAATGTGGAGATTTGGTGAGGAGCGATAAACTCAGTGTCTCATTCTTTTTAGCTCATTCGTCAAATAGCGACGAGAAGGTATAATTTTTATCCATCTTTGCATTTCATTGCATACCTTCATAGATTGTTTTGTGTGCTTGATTTATTTTTGTTTGTGTGCTTGTTTGCATGATTTTTAGTGTTTTTATCTCTGAAAAAAATAAAAAATTTTTAAAAAAATTGAGCTTAAAAGAATACCCTTTATGTTTTATCTTAAGTGGTATTGTATGAATGTTCAAATCTATCCATTGTAGAAGTCAATTCATTATTGTTGTAGCTACATGAACATGTTGTTATCTTTTTGGTAGCCATGACATGTCTCATAAGTTTTAAACTTGACTTCTACACCTACATTTGCACTTTCACGATATTTGACTTCATAGTACTTTTGGAGACTCTTTTGAAGAATAATGGAATGTGAATGTAGGAATGATTAAATTCTGAATTTTCTAAGGGATATGAAATGTATAGCCATGGATTAAAATTGAGCACAAAAGAATTGAAAATAAAAAATATACTATATTTTTGCTCCGTATGAAAAATGGATACACTTCATGGTTAATACACAACCCACGAGTATCCAACTTATGCTAAATGGGTAATCATTAGTGTTGGTGTATATTACTCGTCAAGCAATGCCACCCTACATTTAAAAGTCCTTTTAGGCCATGTTTTGGGGTTCGGTAACTTGAACTCATCTTTGATGAGGTGGGAAAAATCAATTCTAGTGATATTCATGAAAATTGGAAAATGTGGATTGATTTGGTTGATTTTTTGAAATTGAATCTCCTCTAGTACTTTATTGTCTATATCACTACACTTACACAATGGTGGACAAGTCTTGTTATGAAATACTATGAGCTTGGATTGTCTATTTTTGGAAAACTCATGCAAATTGCACGCTACACTTAATAATGGTTTATTTTTGCATGGAATAATTTTGTGACTTCATTAATCCACTTTTGGTGATTACAAAGGGGGAGAAAGAAAAGAAAGATTTGATGTCGGTATTATTTGTTGACGGGTGAGCATGAAAAATAATGTTGAAGGGGGAGCTTAAGAGAAGGGGGCATGCTTTTATATTTTCTATTTGTTGTGCATGCTTTGTATCATATTGCATTACACCCTTCAACACACTTCACACACCCATCTATTTCTCAAATCTTTTATGGGTTTGTCATCACCAAAAGGGGGAGATTGTTGGATGCAACGATCTAGGATCTTTGGTTTGATGATGACAAACATGTCGTTATATGTGAAGTGTGTGCCTAGTGTGTTTCAGGATTGGTGAAACGATACATCTTTCATTATTTCGAGGAACTATTCATATAGCTATTTGGGCGAGAGAGAGCTTTGGCTAAAACAACTTGGACTTGGTCCAATATGAAGAGATGGAGCCAAATCTTATTTGGTTATTGGAATATATCTCATTGCCATACAAATTCCTTAGCCAATACCAATTCCTAGGAAAACAAAAATTTCCAATCAATTCCAAAACTTCTATTTCCTTGATCCCATCCCTTGCCAACAACTTCTAATTTCTAATTTCTTAACCCTAGCCCTTTATATTCACTTCTCCTAGGGTTGAAAAAAAACACGGCTATTCAAAATTTCCAAGTGTGCGGCATACAATAAAATATATGAGAGAGGGCAACAAAATTTTTATTGCGGATGTCAAATAATCTCCAAGGCAAGCAAAATTCCCAAGGCCAAAAACCCTCTCTGTTTCCCAAAGCCACCAGCTCTTCAAAAAGAAAACTTCACATCATCATAGGAGAAGAGCCCGCCAACGCCATCACCGATGAGCCGTCGCCGTGAAAGAAGCTGAGGTGCTGCACGGGGTTGACAGCGTCATCTATCTCGATGTCGAAGGGAGAAGACACCACAACGAATCGAAGCCCATCATTTGAAAACCGTTGTCGAAGCGAATACAAAGCTTCCGACCTCGACATCCTGTAGACCCAGCACGCCGCAGTCGACACCATTGCCGAAGTAAGTGCTGCACGACGAAGCTTCGTCATCGGTGTCAAGCGAGCACAGATCATCGGAGAATGTAACGACTGGGTTTTCATGTATTTGGATTATCTATATTATATATATGTTTTGGTGGATTTTCTCCTTATGTGTGGTTTCCGTCTCCGTAGCTTTCGTTTTCGATCGTTTCGTCGTGATTTTCTAGCTTCTTCCTTAGAATCGTTGATCTTGGAGTAATTCACTCATGGCGAACTTCAAATCGCTCATATTTTAGAGTTAGAGTGATCTTAGAAGCTATAGAAATCTTCCCGAAGCTTCGAGCTTCAATTCGGCACTTTTCGTGCACCTTAGTTGGTTCAAGAAGGGGGACCAACCGACTAGATTGAGATCTAGTCGGTCAGGAACTCTACTGGAACCGACTAGTTCATTGAATCAATTGTACAGGAGTTACTGTTTACTCTTAGTCGGTCTAAGAACAACCACCGACCGACTAGATGTGAAACTAGTCGATCAAAACTTGCTCTCAGACCGACTAGTTCCTTTGATTAATTTTACCTAAGTTACTATTTATCGTTAGTCGGTCTAAGAATAACCACCGACCGATTAGGTTGCAAACTAGTCGGTCAGCCATTGTTCTTTAACCGCCTAATTCATTGACCATTTTGTCGACCTGAGTTACTGTTTGGTGTTAGTCGGTCACAGTTAGCCGACCGACCGACTAGTTCTCAAACTAGTCGGTCAGCCAACCTTCTTTGACCGACTAATTGCTGTCGTAAACCTAGGGTTTGTCCAGCCGCCGCACGAATCCTATTTAAACCCCCCAATCGTTTTTCTTTCTTCTTTCATTTCTTCTGAGCCTCCTTCTTCCCCAAATCATCATCCATCTTCCCCTAGCCTTTCCCCTTCATCCCCGGAGCCCCCTCTCACCACCATTGCACCGGCCATCACCTCTAGGCCGCCGGTCAACCCCCAAAACCCCCAAAATCCCATTTCTCCAGATTTCCTCGCCGTTTCAGATCTGAACCGTAGTTTCCCAGATCGTTCTTCCGTCGCCGTGCTTGCTCGACATCGTTCTTCCGCTAACGATTCGGTAATAACTCGATCCTATAATATACTCATAACCCATATGTGATTTTTGTTAAACCCTAATAAAAATGGATGTTGTTTTGATGGTTGTTTCTCCATAACAGCAACTTTCCCCGTAGATTAGCGATTGTGAGATGAACCTTCATGATCGTCATCCTCGGTGCTAGGCAAGTGAAACTTGCCACTTAGGGTTTTAGGCCATGTCTTAGGCCATTTGCTTGTTGTAGGCGTAAAAGAGACTAGGCGACGAAATGATACTCGCCTAGGCGCAATTTCAGGATCTAGCTTAACAACGAAGCTAGATCCGTCATTTATCATGTTGCATAAAGCTACCATGTCATGTTTAATTTCAATTAACGGTACACGAATTAATTGTCATGTCATTGCATTCTTTAAATGTTCCCGTGATTGCATAGCTCTGCTACACCTAGTGAATTGATTGAGGCTAGGCACCTGCTTTTACCGGGCACACCCCTACGCCAAATTGTGAACCTGAAAACAAGCTCTTGTGCGGGGCAACCCTGGCTCATTTACTGAGCATTGTGTGTAGGGACACTGGCTTGTTTACGTGTGGGAGGGGTAAGGGTTAAGCGGCCAATCAACTGGGAGTCTGTCCGATCAGCAACTTCAGTTGTAAGGCGTAAACTCTGGGTTCTGGGGTAGTGTTAAGCGGCCAATCAGTGTGAATGTCCAACAGTTCAGCTGTAAAGCGTAAACATCTACAAATAACTTGAAAATGTGACTAGTGTTAAGCGTCCACTCAGTGTGAATGTCCAACAGTTCAGCTGTAAGGCGTAAACATCTACAAATAACGTGAAACGTGACTAGTGAGAAGATTGAGATTGTTAGTAGCTTGGCTATTCTTGACATGCCATGATAATTGTTCTCTTGCACTTATTGTTACACCATGTCTTACTTGTGCACTCATACCACCAACTGCCATGTCATGCATACTATAACTGCTAGGTTGCTAGTTTACCTTCCTTTCAGTGTTCTTACCCAAGTCTTTTAGACTTGCTGACATGTGCCCCTTTACTCTTTTGGGTGACACATGTTAGATCCTGAGCCTGAGAGTGCTGCGGAGGACGTGGTGTTTGCTGACGCTGAGTCAGAGCCTGCGTTCGTTGAGGAGTACGAGGACACGGGCGATCAGTCATAGAGGCTGCTTGTGTTCTTTGTCTTAGACTGTTTTAGTTGTCGGTGCGTAGCACCTATACTTTGTGCCGTGTTGGCTTTTGTTGGCCATGTTTTGGGCCTAGACTCTTTCTTTTAGCCTGGTGGCTTTTCTGGATGTTGAACTTAATTTTAATGTTTGGACATTGCTGAGATTTGGGATTTTATTTCTGTATCTCCTTGTGTTATTATCTTGTTCTGCTCATGGTTACAGGGACCTGCATATGTTTTTATTGATGCTTATCAGGTGTGCAGCTTCACGGCTCCACGTCTGAGCGGACCTTCTCACGTCTCGCCTCCATTTTAGGGAAGCGGGGTGTGACAGAGAAGAAGCCCGTGAACGAGATCACGCCCGCACTACCGGAGAGCTCTTCATCATCGGAGAAGATCTGAATCACTGTCGCTCCGAGTTGCTGCTCGTCGCCATAAAAGAACTCGCCGCTGCATCTTGAAGACAGCCGCCGCACGACGGAGGAAAGCCGCTGTCGAAGTCTCGCCGTGAGGAGTCACCGCTGTCGCTGCCCTAGTAACACACCGCTGTTGAAGCAGTTCGCCGCTCAGAGTTCGCTTCGACATCGTCATCATCGTGTGCAGAAGACCGCCGCTGTCGCTGAAGAACTCGCTGTAGTCGGACGGAGAAGTCGACGACGAAGACAGCCGCTGCATGACTTGAAATCGAAGCGAACAGATAAGATTGCGTGGGATAGAAATCAGCGGGGGAGAATAAATATGGCGGCTGCTTGATCACGAGAGATCGAAAAGCAAAAAATCACTGAAGCACGAAATTTAAAGCGTGACGTGGCTTTGGGTGTTTAAAGGAGCTGCTCTGTGCACATGCCTCTTAATTATTTGGTTTGAACTAATCTGCTCTGTGCACCGACCGCTGATTTAAAGGGAGTTGCTGAGCGCACAGACCGGCCACTATTTAAGGATTGAACTGCAATTGCTTTGCGCACAGACCAGTGCACAACTTGGCATCCAGGAGTCGGATTGAGACACCGCTTGCGTCAGATTGGAGCTGACGACGTGTTGATTGACAGAGATGCCTACACGGACATGAACTGAGCATTTCTAAACCCTTAACTCTTTTATTCGTGTCTTAATGTAGCGATCTCTGTAGGGGAAACTTTACCATATTTGGGACTATTTTGGGACTTGTCTGGTTGGGGCTAGACAAGTGGGACCCAGCTAGTTTGGGACTAGCTGGTAGAAAGCATTACTAGGATTGATAGTGAGAGGAAACACTATGTGTGGGGTACTGAGAGCCTGGCGAGTGTAGAGACGTAGAGGGTGCTCTGAGCGTGATCTAACTTATGGGTTTGTACATATTGCACCATTCATTACTAGTATCTGCTTTGGGGGCTGGAGTAGGTCGTTGGGGTGACCGAACCAGGGTAAATCTGCGGTGCACTCTGTGTCTGCATTTTATTTACTCTGCTGCTGCTATAACTGAGTTTGTTCGTGGGTTGCACGAATTATTTTATAAGCCTATTCACCCCCCCCCCCTCTAGGCTAGGATCCAGATCCAACACTTGTGTGTTCCAAGAACATATATTTATAGGAATATGCTTAGTTAGCGGATTTGTAATCATATCCCGTGTAAGTATATACTTCATGTTTATCTCCTTACGTTCAACCATCTTCTTAGCAAAGTTGTACTTGATATCTATGTGTTTGGTTTTGCAATGGTACTTTGGATACTTTGTGCAATTGCCGCCTGACTATTACAGTTAACTAAAATGGATCAGAATCACTTGCGGTAATTAAATGATCCAAGAACCCCTTCAACTAAACAACCTCATGGGCAGTCGTAGAGAATGCCACAAACTCTGCTTCCATCTGGATAGGGTTATGCATGATTGTTTCTTACTACTCCTTGATATTACACAATGGCTAAGTAAGAAGACATATCCAGATGTAGACTTCCTCTCATCGAGGTCTCTTCCCCATTCAGTATGAGTGTAACCCTTCAGTTGCAGATCACTTCCTTGATAGCATAGTGCATAATCATCAGTCCCCTTTAGATATCTCAAAATTCTCTTGACTGCCTTCCAATGTGCTTAACAAGGGTTGGATTCGTATCTACCAACCATTCCCAATTGCAAAGCAGATGTCAGGTTGTGTACACATCATAGCGTACATAAGACTACCAATTGCACTAGCTTGCACATTAGGTTCTTTTCTTCTTCAGTCTTAGGACATAAACTTTGACTTAAGGCTCACCTTTACTGAAAGCAGTGTCAAAAGGCTTACTATTTTGTATATTGAATCGTTCAAGTAATTTTTTATGTAAATCTCTTGTGAAGGAGATACGAGTTTATTTGAACAACTTCTTGAGAACTTAACCCCAAGATTATATGCGGCTTCACACATGTCTTTCAATTCAAAGTTGGATGAATG
>CM061142.1:800224372-800246195 GCA_030789695.1 Scilla litardierei | reverse complement strand
TGTAAGTCTACTATTGAAATCATGAAGAAGGAAAAAGCTAGCTTTGGTGAAACTGCTCCTTGTATTTCTTGTTCCTCATTATTAAACAAAAATAGCATGCTTAAACTTGATTTGATTAAGCTCGAAACTGAAAAAGACTATGTGATTAGAGATCTTAATGATAAATTTTGCATGTTGGATAATGACTTTAAAAGAAAAATGATTGAATTTGAAAAGAAGGAAGAGGAAAACAAGAGAGCTTTTATTAGTAAATGCACGATGCTTGTGGAAGAAAACAAACAATTAAAAACCAAAGTCTCTCATCTTGAAATGGCCATTAAGAAATTCTCTATGGGAAAACAATCGTTGGACACTATTTTAGAGAATCAATTATATGGCAATAATAGAGGAGGACTTGGTTTTGGTCTGAAAAACGTTGAAAAGCAAAAAATTCAAGAAATTCCACAATGTACCATCTATTGCAAAGAACAAATATGCAAAGTGCTTTACTTGTGATAGTGTAGGCCACACTTCATATTATTGTAAATTTAGGAACACAAATATCAAGTTTAAACAAGTTTGGGTTCCTAAATCTCTAATGGCTAACACTCGTGGACCTTGTTGGATTTCAAGGTCACACTTAACACCTTTCATGTAGGTAAGGTGGAGGTTTGGCAAGGAGCAAATTTTTCAATGTCTCATTCTTTTAGCTCCTTCGTCAAATAGCGACGAGAAGGTATAATTTTTATCCCTCTTTGCATTTCATTGCATACCTTCATAGATTGTTTTGTGTGCTTGATTTATTTTTTCTTGTGTGCTTGTTTGCATGATTTTTTAGAGTTTTTATTTCTGGAAATTTTTTTTTAAAAAAAATTTGAGCTTAAAAGAATACCATTTATGATTTATCCTAAGTGGTATTGTATGAATGTTCAAGTCTATCCCTTGTAGAAGTTAATTCATTATTGTTGTAGCTACATGAACATGTTGTTCTCTTTTTAGTAGCCATGACATGTTTCATAAATTTCAAATTTGACTTCTACACATACATTTGGACTTTCACGATAATTGACTTTTTAGTGCTTTTGGCGATTCTTTTGAAGAATAATGGAAAGTGAATGTAGGAATGATTAATTTCTGATTTTTCTAAGGGATATGAAGTGTTTAGCCATGAATTAAAATTGAGCACAAAAGAATTGAAAAAAAAAACTATATTTGCTCCGTATGAAAAATGGATACACTTCATGGCTAATACACAACCCACGAGTATCCAACTTATGCTACATGGGTAATCATTAGCGTTGGTATATATTACTCGTCAAGCAATGCCACCCCACATTTAAAAGTCCTTTTAGGCCATGTTTTGAGGTTCGGTAACTTGAACTCATCTTTGATGAGGTGGAAAAAATCAATCCTATTGATTTTCATGAAAGATGGAAAATGTGGATTGATTTGGTTGATTGTTCTAAAATTGAATCTCCCTTAGTACTTTATTGTCTATATCATTACACTTACACAAAGGTGGAGAAGTCACTTTGTGAAAATCCATGAGCTTGAATTGCTAATTAGAAAACTCAAGTGAATGCTAGATATAACTTATAATGGTTTATTTTTGCATGAGATATTTTTTTGAGACTTCATTAGCCCACTTTTGATGATAACAACGGGGGAGAAAGGTTATATGTTGAAGGGGGAGCTTGAAAAATGCATAAAGAGGGGGAGCTTGAGAGAAGGGGGATCATGCTTATATTTGCCATACTTATTGTGCATGCTTGGTATTGCTTGTATGTCTCATTCCATATCATCCATACATCAAATTGCATTGCACCCTCAACACACTTCACACACTCATATTCAATGTAAAAATCTTTCATTGGTTTGTCATCATCAAAAGGGGGAGATTATTGGACGCAACGATCTAGGAACTTTAGTTTGATGATGACAAACGTGTGCAAAGTATCTAATGTGTGTGCTAGTGTGTTTCAGTATGGTTGAACCGATATATCTCTCTTAATATGGAGGAATTACTAAGTATAAAGCATTTGGGAGAGAGAGAGAGAGAGAGTGATGTGCTCAAAGCAAGTGGACTTTGTCCAATTTGAGGAGAGATGGAAATGTTTTGGTGACTTGGTCAAAGATCCATTAATATAGCATGATGGACTTGGTCCAAAGAGGAAAAGGGATGGAACCAAATTTGGATTCAAAATGGATTTGATCATATCTTTTAGCTATATTTACAAATAGTTGATGTTACCCATTAGCTATTCAAACTCCAATACAAAATCCCAATCAAATTATATGATTCATATATTATAGGGATTCCACATCATCCTCCTAGCCGCACTTCATCAAAACCCTAACACACATCCTATATAAGTTTTGTATCAAAGGGAAAGAGCAGGCGGAAAAAAAACAAAAAAAGGGGGGCTACAACATTTTGTGGCAACAAAACTTATTGATTGCAGCAGCAAATCTCAAAAAGCAAAGCAAAGCAAAAGCACAATATTTTCGAGACTTTCCTCTGACCAAAACACCAAGAGCTACCATTGCTACAGAGGTCAAGAGCCAAGCCCTCATCTTCGCAAGCAACCAAGGAGAAGGAATCGCCGCCGAGGACGAGAGGCCGGAGAACGCCGCTGTCTACAATCCCCGCTGCACGACGCCGTGAAGAAGCTGCTCTCGTCTTCAAAGCTCTACTGTCGAGTTGAGAAAGTGGTCACCGCCGAGGTCTGAGAATTCCACACCACCGCTGTTGAGATTCACGTCGTCGTTGCCAAGAAGAATCTCCGTCGAAGAGGAGAGCGCTACCGCTGTCGTGCTCACCGTCGACCCGCACGTTGAATTAAGTCGAAGCCACCGCTTGAAGAATCCATCGAAGACGTCGTCGTTTGCTGCAGTGGAGACTGCACACATCGAAGGAGACGCCGTCGCCATGCGCCGAAGTTGTCGTTGCCATCTGAGTTGAAGAACCCACCGTAGACTCGTCGCCAAGCTCTCGTCACCTGAGTTGCTGTTGCCATCGTCGTCTGGGTTGTTGTCGTCCTCGTGATCTGATCATCGCTGCTATCGTGTGAAGAAGTCGCCGTTAATCGGAGAGCTGTCGCCGTGATCACCAAGGAGAAGTCACCGTTCGCTGCTGTTGCAAGTCGGAGAAGAAGGCTCTATAATCTGCCGTTGTCGAAGCAAACGGCCGCACGAAATTGCCACCTCATCGCCTCCGTACTTGTTGCCTCATCTCATTGGCGTCGAGAAGAAACGTTCGAGTCATCGTCGCCGCAGAGATCATCGCCGCAAGAAGTCACCGTCGTTGAGGAATTTACTGGCCGCCTGCATGCCCTAAGGAGAGACGACGTCGAAGCACACAAACGAATCCGATCACGTGAGGAGCTCGGAGAAATCAGATCGAATCGTTGGGCTGACATGGCAACCACATCTACATAAAAACAAACCAATCAACGGCGTGGATTCAAGTTCCCAGGAGCTTGTGAGGATGCATTTGAACGCAAATTAAGCTGACGTGGATAAGCCTTTTAAGGTAATTGCTGAGCGCACAGGCCGCTTATAAATCAGTTTGAACTGGGATTACTCTACACACAGACCAGTGTGCTATTTGAGATCCAGGAGTCTGATCGAGACACCGTTTGCGTCAGATTGGAGCTGACGATGTGCTGATTGACAGAGACGCCTACACGGACACAAACTGAGCATTTATAAACCCTTAAACTCTTTTATTCGTGTCTTAGTGTAACGTTCTCTGTAGGGGAAACTTTACCATTTTTGGGGACTATTTTGGGACTTGTCTGGTTGGGGCTAGACAAGTGGGACCCAGCTAGTTTGGGACTAGCTGGTAGAAAGCATTACTAGGATTGATAGTGAGAGAAAACATAGTGAGTGGGGGTACTGAGAGCCTGGCGAGTGTAGAGACATAGATGGTGCTCTGAGCGTGCTCTAACTTGTGGTTTTGTACCTATTGCGCTATTCAATACTAGTATCTGCTTTGGGGGCTGGAGTAGGTCGAAGGGTCGACAGAACCAGTGTAAATCTGCTGTGTACTCAGTGTCTGCTGTTTATTTACCATGTTGCTGCTATAACTGCGTGTGCTTATTCGTGGGTTGCACGAATTATTTTTATAAGCCTATTCACCCCCCCTTTAGGCTAGGATCCAGATCCAACACATATCCTCCCTTTAATTTAGACTGGGTCTAAGCCCAAGCTCATTTCTGAATTTGATGAATTGTTTGATGTCCAAAGCCTTTGTAAACCAATCAGCTAGTTGGTCAAGTGACTTGCAATGTTGAAGCACAATTGCTTTTTCAGAAACCAATTCTCTTATGAAGTGATATCATGTATCAATATGCTTGGTTCTTCCTTAATTGATGAAATTCTTTGCAAGATGGATTGTAGACTTGTTATCACAAAAAATAGCAGTACCTTCACCTTGCTCTTGCTTCAGATCTTCCAGAATCCTTTTCATCCGTACTACTTGGTGTGATGTATAGGACACGACCATATACTCAGCTTCTGTTGTGGAGAGAGCAACTGAATTCTGCCTTTTGGTGCCCCATGTGATACAAGATTTTTGTCATGCCCCACTTCCCAAGTACGGAAGGCGAGACATGAGAAGGTCCGCTAAGACTTGGAGCTGTGAAGCTGCAGTCTGATAAGCGTCTGTGTATGATACCAATAGCAGATTCTTGCAATGCGACGGACCAACAACAATGATAAATAGAAAGCAGACATAAAAATATCCACCAACAACATCCAACAAATATTCCAACATCACAGAGAAAAGTCACAAAAGTACATCGTCTGAATAAGGCCAAAAGCATGGCAGAAACATAAACATAGAGAGATGGGTACTACGCACCGAATCCTAATAGCAACTACTAAAAGCCACAACAACTAAGGGTAACTCCAAGTGAGTCTAGGACTGGTCACCAGTGTCCTCAAACTCAGTCTCTGAAGGGACCTCGAACTTAAAGTCTGCGAACTGCTCGTCCTCTGTAACTAACTCTGACTCAGAACCTGACATGTGACACCCTAAGAGAAGAGGGCACATGTCAGCAAAAGTCTTCGAAAGAAAACGGAGGACTTTTGTGCAAGGATATAAATAAAAGTAAAGCGACTAGTAGTTCTAATATAATAAAATGACATGACATTAAAAGTATGCAACAATTAAAATGACATGATAAGAAAAACATGCACATCGTAGAAAAAACTACAAAAACACAATTTTACGATTTTCACGAATCATTAACTTTTCACATTGTGCACAGAGTTTACGCCTTACAGCTGAAGTGGCTGTACGGGCACACTTCTATGCTGAGTGGTCGCTTAACCCTACCCCTCCACGTGTATCGAGCGTTGGTTTTCCAACTACGTTGTGCTCGCTTCTGGGTCACGAGCCAGGAAGTGTTGTTCAATTTGGCATAGGGGTGCACCTAGCCTCAATCAATATGTAGGAGTCAGGATCCTACTCGCCGCAGCTTACATTTGAAAGTAGCTATGCTACAACAATCATTGTAGAACAAGATGATGCATGAAATGACATGACAAGTTGCATGAGCATGACAATAAGCAATTAAAAGTGCGTACAGATAATTTGAGAGTAAACATGACATGGCGACATGAAATGATAGCATGTTAAAGGTGTCGGATCTAGCTTCGTTGTCAAGCTAGATCTAGTAAGGGCGTCTATGAGACTATCATTTCATCGCCTAGTCTCTTTTACGCTAGTACACAAATTGGCTTAAAACGTGGCCTAAACAAACACTGGCAAGTATCACTTGCCTTTTTCTAGTGATATCGGTTGTTGGGTTCGTCTAGACGGGTACTACGTGTTGGTACTTCCGGTTCTCCGTTTAAAAACAAATCACCGAATTAGATCTTTTGTGAATTACCACAATATCAAAATAATATCTAAAGCGGGTCCGTCTAATTTTATCGGGTTCTCTGGCTAGGGTGATATCTATTTTGTGTCACACTAACCTGATACATCTTATTTCTTTCTGGTATTATCTAACAACAAGCTGTTAAAATTAATACTAAGCAGTTAATTAATATTAACAACCTAATACTAGTTGATAACATGGGTATCAGTATCTAAAACTCTTACCTACTCTCTACCTACAACATTAATAACCCTCCTAACTCTCTCTCTTCTATTCATAATATTAACAATAGGCTGTCCTCTTATCTTTCTCACTGTCACACATTTTCTCTCTGCCTCTCTCTTTCTATCATTTAACCAAGCTGTCAACTTCTTTATTAATTCTTATTCAATAGGCGAAGCTCTCTCTCTTTTAAACATTCACTTTTCTTTTCAGTCTTTGTCTCTCTTTGTCCCCCCTTTCTATCTTCTGTCTTCTTCGTTTCATTTCTTTTTTTCCTAAGTTACAACAGGTCACGCAAAGAAGGGGGGAGATGGAGGTCTTATGCGTGCGGGCATGAGGGAGGAGGGGACGACCGGTGGCGGTGTAGGAGCGTCGGACGGAGGCTACATGCGGGCGGACGGTTCACGACGCGGGGGCGGCGGCGAACTGGCGCTGGAAGGGCGGTCCGACGGTCGGCGGCTCCTCACGGTAGCGGCGCATACTGGAGGGTTGAGGGTGGAGGCTGGCCAAGGGAGAGGGAGAAAGAGGATGGAGGAAGGAGAAGGAGTTGGGTTTGTTTGGGTTTTTGAATCTGAAATCCTAATTGGATGACTAAAGTTAACTGGAGGAAGGAGAGGCGTTGACACGTACGGACGAAAAGTTAACTGGATGACTAAAGAAAAATACCGGTACATACAATAGAAAACACGTCTAAAAATACTGGCCGTTACATTCTACCCACCTTAGGCAAAATTCCGTCCTCAGAATTCTTATCAACTAAAGAGCAGGAAACAAATATGGATAACGCTCTCGTTCTCATCTTCCTGCTCCCAGATAGACTCTCCTGGCGAGTCGTGGCGCCACATCACTCTGACTAGATCAACAGTCATGTTCTTGAAGACTTTCTGACGTCGATCTAGGATCTCCACTGGTTGTTGTTCGTATGTCAGATCTGGTCGAACTGTAATCTCAGAGTAGTCCACAACATGAGAAGGGTCGCTGATATAACGACAGAGCTGGGACACATGGGAGACATCATGAACTCCTCTAAGGACGGTGGCAAAGCTAAGCGATAAGATACTTCACCCACTCGCTCTAGCACATCGAAGGGTCCAATATATCTCGGACTAAGCTTGCCTCTCTTCCCAAAGCTGATCACTCCTCGATTCGGGGAGATTTTTAGAAACACATGATCTCCGGGCTGAAACTCTAGAGGACGTCGTTTAGCATCGGCCCAATGCTTATAACGGTCCTGGGCGATCCGAATCTTATCTCTGATATCTCGCACAACATCAACTACTTCCACTATCATCTTTGGCCCCAAGAGCTCTCTATCACCTACGTCATCCCAACTCAGTGGCGATTGACATTTCCTCCCGTAGAGAGCAGCAAAAGGCGTCATGCCAATGCTTGCTTGATAGCTGTTGTTGTAGGAAAACTCCACCAGGTGCAGATGATCCTCCCATGAACCCTTGAGATCCAACATGCATGCTCTCAGCATATCCTCCAAGATCTGAATGGTACGCTCTGACTGTCCATCTATCTGTTGGTGATACGCAGTACTGAACTTCAGACTGGTACCCAGATTGGTTTGCAGGCTTTTCCAGAATTGAGACGTGAATCGCATATCGTGATCTGATACAATGCTCACATGGACTCTATGCAAGCATACGATCTCCTACACGATATAATTCACATCACGACTTGTACCATAAGGAAATTATAAAAGGCATGATTTAAGTCATTACCTCCATATACTTCCTTGCTAATATCTCTGTGGATTGCCCAACTCGGAAAGGTATAAAGTGTGCGGACTTGGTTAATCGATCAACGATGACCCAGATCGCATCGTTCTGCTTGGTGCTCCGAGGTAAGCCAGTCACGAAGTCCATCGTGATGTGCTGTCACTTCCACTCTGGAATCATCAGAGGTTTTAGTAGTCCAGCATTGCGATGATGTACAGCCTTTACTTGCTGACACACAAGGAACTTAGCAACATTACGTGCCACACTTCTCTTCATCCCATGCCACCAGAAATTCTGTCGAAGATCCTTGTACATCTTAGTACCTCCAGGATGAATAGAATAAGGGAAACTGTGAGCCTCATTCATCAACTCCTCCCTGATATCTCCTGCAGGCATGTAGATCCTACTAACATATCTCAAAGATCCATCCGCGTGAATCAGAAAATCTGTCTGAAGCCCTGCTTCGACTTGCTCTCTGATCTTCTTCAACTTAGCATCTCCAGCTTGAGCAGTCTTGATTCGATCCACAATCGTTGATTGAATCTGCATGTTCATCAACGACGATGTGACCCCCGGTAGTACAGCTTCAACATCCATCCTTCGTAGATCCTGTTGCAATCTCCACTGAGCTGTGAGAATCATCACTTCGGGCAGTCGACTCAAGGCATCCGATATGACATTCACTTACCCATGATGATACCAAAGATCGATGTTGTAGTCTGCCATCAATTCCAACCATCTGTGATGTCTCATATTCAGCTCCTTCTGAGTGAATATATATTTCAAACTTTTGTGATCAGTGGAAATTTTCACTTTCTTACTCAGTAAGAAATGTCGCTAAATCTTCAATGCAAAAATGACAACGGCTAGCTCCAAATCGTGGGTCGGATAATTCTTCTCATGGACCTTCAACTGTCGCGAAGCATATGCGACCACATGATTATGCTGGTGCAGAACGCATCCAAGTCCCTTGCCCATTGCATCTCAGAAAATCTCGAAGCCTCCGCTTCTGTCCAGAATAGCTAAGACTGGTGCAGTAGTCAGTCTCTCCTTCAAAGTAGAAAGAGCTTGCTTACAAGAGTCTGACCAACTGAACTTAACATCCTTCCTCGTCAATCTCGTCCTCGGCTCAGCTATCCTCGAGAAATCCTTGATAAATCTGCGGTAGTATCCAGCCAATCCAAGGAAACTCCTAATGTCCGATGCCGATCGAGGTGTAGGCCATTCACTGATTGCTTTGACCTTCTCCGGATCCACTGAGATACCAGCTCCCGATACTACATGCCCTAGAAATGCAATTCTATCTAGCCAGAATTCGCATTTGTTGTACTTGGCATATAGTTTATGATGACAGAGCGTCTCCAATACTATCTTCAAATGTTCTGCATGCTCTTCCTTGCTCTTCGAGTACACTAGGATGTCATCTATGAAGATCACTACGAACTTGTCGAGGAAGTCGTAAAAGGTAAGGTTCATGAGATTCATGAACACAGCAAGAGCGTTAGTCACACTGAACGGCATGACAACGAACTCGTAATGCCCGTACTTAGTCCGAAAAGCGGTCTTGAGTACATCTTCCTTCTTGACTCTGACTTGATGGTATCTGCTCCGGAGATCCAACTTTGAAAATACCCTCGATCCACCAAGCTGATCGAAGATATCATCAATGCGGGGCAGCGGGTACTTGTTCTTCACTATGATCTGATTCAACTCCCGATAATCAATGCACATCCTCCTCGATCCATCCTTCTTCTTTACTAGCAAGATGGGTGCACCCCAGGGAGATACCCTGGGATGAATGAAACCCTTCTGTAGTAGCTCATCCAGCTGCTTTCTCAACTCTTCTAATTCTGCAGGAGCCATACGGTACGTCGCCTTCGAAATTGGTTGAGCTCCTGGCATAAGATCGATGCCGAACTCCAACGCTCGATCGGGCGACAGTCCAGAAATGTCTTCAGGAAAGACGTCTTCGAAGTCTCTCACTACTGCAGTCTTCTCTGGCTCGGCTATCATGGATGCAATAGTCAATCGATACGGCTGGGCCTGGAACTTGACAGGTCCAAGTGAACGTCCTCCGTTGACAAACTCGAACACTGGGTGGTCAGGAATTTCGAACACCACTTTCTTCCGGTGACAGTCGATCGTAGCATAAAAAGCTCCTAACCAGTCAATGCCGAGAATAGCATCAAAGTTGGGCAGGTCGTGGACGATGAAATCAGCATATAATTCGTGTCCACTAATCATCAACGGGCATGGTCTACATCCTAGTGCAACCTTCACTACACCATTCCCAGTTGTAATGTTCCAACACTTGGGAAGTGTATAGGTGGGTATCGAGTGTTCGACTACAAACTTCCGAGATATGATGCACATGGAAGCTCCAGAATCGAACAGGGTCAAGGCCGGGTGAGATGAAACTAAGATGACACCTAAGGGTAACATGCAACTAGATTAAATATGGATCTAACTAATCAAACATAAATGCATAAATAAGGAAGACTTGTCTAGAGGTTACCTGCAATAACTCTATCCTCAGTCTCCGCCTCTACTGTAGTTATCGTGAAGGCTTGCCTCCTAGGCTGAACGACCTGTTGGAAAGTCTGCTTCTAGGGAATGAGAGGCACTCCACGTCCGGCAGCTACTGGAGCTCTCTGCTGTTGAACTCCAGCTGGTGCCTTTTGCAGTTGATTGGCATGCCGACAATCCGTCACTGAATGCGTAGCATTGCCACAAATCAAGCACTAGCCCAAAAACCTCCTGCACTGCTCCTTTGTATGCCCAGCCTTGCCACAAAAATGGCACATCTTCGGAGTAGGCCCACCTGGCTTCTTAAACTGTACGGACTGATTAGGCTTGAACCTAGGCCTAACCACAGCTCTGGCATGCTCCATAGGCCTCTTTCCAGCACCTGAATACTGCCCTCTCCTCTGATTGGCAATCAGGTCCTTCCTCTTGGCAGCTATCAGCAACTTCTGGTAAGAGTCTAAGTCCGAAAAGGACATCAGACTCTGCAGCTCCAAGGATAAACCCTGTAAGAATCTCTAAGCTCGATCTTCAGCGGTCTGAACTAAATTTGGCACAAAGTGGCTCAGCCTGGTGAACTCTTGGTGGTACTAATCCACCGTCAGATTCCCCTGCTTCAGAGTGATAAACTATTGATCAACTCCCTCCTGGCAGCTCGAGGGAAATACTCCTCATCAAATCTCGCCTTGAAAGTGGCCCAGGGGATATGCTTCACCAACATCTGCTCTTCTGACTCCCACCAACTGCGGGCATTGTCCTTCAGTTGCTTCTTTACCAAGTCAACCCATCCAGCCGGGTCAACCTTTGAGAGAAGCAGATTATCCTCCGTGTTCTTCATCCATTCATCCGTATCTAATGATCCTTATGACCCAATGAAATATGACGGACCCAGCTCTCGAAACTGCTTCGCTCCCGGCTCAAAGCGAGGGGCATTCTAAAGCATGCCCTGCTACATGTACATCATCTGCTGCATCATCATCATCATCTCCATCGTGGTAGGTTCTCTATCAGCATCCTCACCGTGTCCTGCTCCACCACCAGCTCCAAATCCACTACCAGCTCGGGTGATGCATCTTCCGCCATCTAAGACAATAAAACGTTCAGATTAGACTCAATTATGACTTGAATGTTCTGAATATTTAAATGGATGTTGTTATCAATATTTTTGTTCCAGTATGTCACAGATGCAAAGAGGACCTGCATAGGCCACCAATAAAACCTGTCATGCCCCGTTTCCCAAGTACGGAAGGCGAGACATGAGAAGGTCCGCTCAGACTTAGAGCTGTGAAGCTGTAGTCTAATAAGCGTCTGTGTATGATACCAATAGCAGATTCTTGCAATGCGACGAACCAACAACAATGATAAATAGAAAGCAGACATAAAAATATCCACCAACAACATCCAACAAATATTGCAACATCACAGAGAAAAGTCACAAAAGTACATCGTCTGAACAAGGCCTAAAGCATGGCTGAAACATAAACATAGAGAGATGGGTGCTACGCACCGAATCCTAACAACAAATACTAAAAGCCACAACAACTAAGGGTAACTCCAAGTGAGTCTAGGACTGGTCACCAGTGTCCTCAAACTCAGTCTCTGCAGGGACCTCGAACTCAAAGTCTGCGAACTGCTCGTCCTCTGCAACTAACTCTGACTCAGAACCTGACATGTGACACCCAAAAAAAAGAGGGCACATGTCATCAAAAGTCTCCCAACGAAAATGGAGGGCTTTTGTGCAAGGATATAAATAAAAGTAAAGCGACTAGCAGTTCTAATATAATGAAATGACATGACATTAAAAGTATGCAACAATTAAAATGACATGATGAGAAAAACATGCACATCGTAGCAAAAACTACGAAAACACCATTTCATGATTTTCACGAATCATTAAGTTTTCACATTGTGCACAGAGTTTACACCTTACAGCTGAAGTGACTGTACAGACACACTTCTATGCTGAGTGGTCGCTTAACCCTACCCCTCCACGTGTATCGAGCGTTGGTTTTCCAACTACGTTGTGCTCGCTTCTGGGTCACGAGCTAGGAAGTGTTGTTCAATTTGGCATATGGGTGCACCTAGCCTCAATCAATATGTAGGAGTCAAGATCCTACTCGTCGCAGCTTACATTTTAAAGTAGCGTGTGCTACAACAATCATGGTAGAGCAAGATGATGCATGAAATGACATGACAAGTTGCTTGAGCATGACAATAAGCAATTAAAAGTATGTACAGATAATTTGAAAGTAAACATGACATGGCAGCATGAAATGATAGCATGTTAAAGGTGTCGGATCTAGCTTCGTTGTCAAGCTAGATCTAGTAAGGGCATCCATGCGACTATCATTTCATCGTCTAGTCTCTTTTACGCTAGTACACAAATTGGCCTAAAACATGGCCTAAACAAACACTGGCAAGTATCACTTGCCTGTTTCTGGTGGTATCGGTTGTCGTGGGTTCGTCTGGACGGGTACTACGTTTTGGTACTATCGGTTCTCTGTTTTGGTTAAACAAATAACCGAATTAGATCTTTCGTGAATAACCACAATATCGAAATAATCTCTAAAACCGGTCTATCTAATTTTATCAGGTTCTCTGGCAAGGGTAATGTCTATATTGTGTCATACTAACCTGATACATCTTATTTCTTTCTGGTATTATCTAACAACAAGCTGTTAAAATTAATACTAAGCAATTAATTAATATTAACGACCTAATACTAGTTGATGACATGGTTATCATTATCAAAAACTCTTACCTACTCTCTACCTACAACATTAATAACCCTCCTAACTCCCTCTCTTCTATTCATAATATTAACAATAGGCTGTCCTCTTATCTTTCTCACTGTCACACATTTTCTCTCTTTCTCTCTCTGTCTATCATTTAACCAAGCTGCCAACTTGTTTATTAATTCTTATTCAATAGGCGAAGCTCTCTCTTTATTAAACATTCACTTCTCTTTTCAGTCTCTGTCTCTCTTTGTCCCACTTTTCTATCTTCTGTCTTCTTCGTTTCATTTATTTTTTTCTAAGCTACAACATGTCATGCAAAGAAGGGGGAGAGGGAGGTCTTACGCGCGCTGGCACGAGGGAGGAGGGGACGGTCGACGGCGGCGCAGGAGAGTCAAACGGCGGCTACAGGCGGGCGGACGGTTCACGACGCGGGGGCGTCGGTGCACTGGTGCTGGAAGGGCGGTCCGGCGGTCGGCGGCTCCTCACGGCGGCGACACGTGCTGGAGGGTTGAGGGTGGAGGCCGGCCAAGGGAGAGGGAGAAAGAGGAAGGAGGAAGGAGTAGGAGTTGGGTTTGTTTGGGTTTTTGAATCTGAAATCCTAATTTCAGATTTGGTTTGTGTGTTTGAATCTGTGTTTCAAAACTTCAGATCTGAAGTTCTCTGTTTTCTTGATTCAGTTTTGGGGATTGGTTGATTTTTGGAAATAATCAAAAATGGTGTTTCTGTGTTTGATTGGTTGATTGGGTTTGTTTAGACTGATGAAGATTTGGGTGAATGGGTTTGCCATTCCTGTTTTGATTTGGGTTTGTAGGTTACGGTTGTGATGAAGGTGGGAAAATTTTGCAGATTGGTTGGGCAGGGGGAGATTTCTGGCTTAATAAGATGAACAGGGAGACAACATATTCCCATTGTCAAACCCATATCAATTAGATTGGGATAGGTGTGCAACTTTAGACTAATGAGGAAGGAGAGTTCTGTTTTGCTTAAACGAAATGAATGCCAAGTTAGACTAATTGTGAGGGGAGGAATTTGATGTAGCAACGTGTGTGTTGTCGGTTAGGTAGTGTTAAGGTAATCACGTAATTAAGTAAGTTTTAGATGTAATTAATAAAGTAATTAGTGAAAGTAATTAAAGTGATTTAATAATTTGTAATTAGTAAATTGTAATTAGCAGGATAATTAAGTGAAATTATTTTAATTAAACTTGATGGTAAATAATGATGACACGGTAAAATGAAAACAGTGACGTGCTCGCATCGACACGTACGGACAAAAAGTTAACTGGATGACTGAAGAAAAAAACCGGTACACACAATCGAAAACACGTCTAAAAATACGGGCCGTTACATTTTTTCCAGTAATTATGTGTATCCTGTCAAACTCCTTTTATCCTCTTCACTGCTTCCCCAATCACTATCTGAATATGCTATCAGCTTGCAAGCTTCATCTTTGCCATAAAACAGACCAAGTTCTTTGGTTCTTGCAATATATCTCAGCACTCTTTTGGATGTTGTCATGTGAATCTCATTAGGCTTATGCATAACTTTTGCCAATTGATTTACATCATATAGCAGATCTGGTCTTGTGTGTGCCAAATACATCAAACCTCCCACTATACTTCTGAAATGCTTCTCATTTACTCCAGCAATAGACTCATCTACTACAAGCTTTTCTTTGCCATTGAAAGGGGTTTCTACAAATTTGCAATTTGCCATTTTAAGTCTGTTCAGCATAGATTGAGCATACTTCTGCTGAGACACATGTATTCCATGCTCTGTTTGTTTGATTTCTAGTCCCAAGAAGTAATCCAGCTTTCCTAAATCACTCATTTCAAATTCATGCTCCATTTATCTTTTAAATTTTTCAAGCCAAGACTCTTCATTGCTAGTATAAAAAATGTCATCCACATAGAGACATAAAGCAAGAAAATTACCATTTTCTGACTTGACATAGAGTGTAGCTTCAGAATCACTCCTTGTATAGCCTTGTTTGATCAGGAATTCATGTATTCTTTAGTACCATGCTCTAGGTGTTTGCTTCAATCCATACAAGGCCTTGTGAAGTTTATAAACTTTTGAGCTTTGATTTTCTTTAACAAATCCTGGAGGCTGTTTCACATAAATTTCTTCCTGTAATGCCCCATTTAGAAATGCTGATTTCATATCCAGCTGTCTAACTTCCCATCTTTTGGAGGCTGAAACTGCAAGTAAGGTTCTTATAGTTTCATATCTGGCAACTGATGCAAAAGTATCTTTATAATCTTCCTATAGACTTGAGTGAATCCCTAGCCACAAGCCTTGCTGTTAGCTTGTTTATAGAGCCATCAGTGTTGTATTTAGTCTTATACAACCACTTAACATCCACTGCCTTCTTTCCTTTTGGTAGCTCACACAAGCTCCATGTTTTGTTCTTCTCAATGGCTTTGATCTCCTTTTGCATGGCTGTCTTCCATTCATCTTCAGCACAAGCTTTAGTAAAATCTGCAGTTTCTGAAATAAAACAAGCAAATAATTCATAAGTCTCCTTATAGATATCTCCAATTAATCTTGTTCTCACACTCTGATTTTCACTTGGAGAATTTGAGGAATTGCTGCTAGAACTACAAGCATGTGAACTACTTATTGTAGCATCTAGAATGTCATTTGTTGCATGTGAACTGTGATTTATGGCACTTGAGCTATGATTTGTATCTGGCTGATCTGCTTCAGTCAATGCATCCACTTCTAACCTATTGTAGTCTGTCACAGTTGGTTCCTTTCCATTCCATTCCCAAGCTTTAGTTTCGATGAACTCCACATCTTTGCTAGTAATCACACTTCTTGTATTAGGATCATAAATTATATATGCTTTGGATTCAATGCTATAGCCTATAAATATTCCCTTCCTGCTTTTATCATCAAGCTTTCCTCTTGCATTGGCAGGCTTCAACACATAAGCTTTGCAACTAAACACCTTCATGTTAGTAACTTTGGGCTTGTCTCCATTAAGTGCGTCAGAAGGAGTCTTATTTTTCAAAGCTGAAGTGGGACTTCTGTTTATGACAAATATAGCTGTTGCACATGCTTCTGTCCAAAACTCAAGAGGCATCTTCTTAGCCTTCATAGCACTCCTTGCTAACTCCATATTCACTCTGTTCTTCTTTTCAGCAACACCATTTTGATGAGGTGTGCAACTTGTTGTCAATTGTCTCATTATGCCATTTTCTTCACAAAAAACATTAAACTCTCTGCTGCAGAATTCTCCACCTCTATTTGATCTGAGAGTGCCAATTTTGCATGCCAACTTCCCTTCAGCTTCATATTTAAACTTCTCGAAGAAACTCAAGGCTTGAGACTTTTCTGCAAGGAAATAAATCCAGCAGTATCTACTGGAATCATCCACTACTATCATGAAGTATTTTGATCCACCAAGGGAGTTAATAGACATTGGGACACACATGTCAGTATGAACCAATTCCAATGGTCTTGAAGCTCTCCAATTTGAATGTGATGGGGTTCTTCTTCTGTTGCATGCCTAAAATTCAAGCTTCACATTCATTCTTCCCTTTAACTTGCTTTAGTGATGGCAAACCATACACTAACTTTTTCTCAGATAATTCAACTAAGCCAGCCACATTGAAATGACTAAATCTTTTATGCCAAAGTTCAAGTCATCTTCAATTATGGTGCTTAGAAAGTTGGTATTGTTAGGAGCAGCAAACATAACACTAAACATCTTGTTATTTGTCATTTTACTCACACAAACAATTTTCCTCTTCTTATCATATATCCTGCATTGATCTTCATCAAATGTAGCACAAAGGCCATTCTTTACTAATTGACCAACACTGATCAAATTATGTTTTAGATCAGCCACATACAACACATCTTTAATTGATTTCCTCCCTTCATTAGTAAGCACAACAATATCACCAATTCCTTCTACACTTGCTTTCTTATCATTGCTGAGTCTTGCATCTCTAGCATTAATATGTTCAAAATTGATGAATAAATCTTGCTTACTTGTCATATGATTGCTGCAACCACTATCAAGATACCAAGTGAAGGAGTTGTTGACGGGAATATCATCAAATTATGCCATGAACAAGTTATCAACTTCGTGAGCTTCTTCTTCCACATAGTTGACTTGCTCCTTTCCCTTGTTTTCTTTACTAGCTTGCTCCTTTCCTCTGTTTTCTTTGCAATCCTTCTCATAATGTCTATACTTCTGACATTTCCAGCACTTTGGAGCTATATTGTTTTTGAACCAACAACTTTTAATTTTGTGGCCAGTACTTCCACAATGAGAGCACCCTTTCATCATGGGTTCTTTGGGCTTATATCTATTCTGAACTTCTGATCCAGGCTGATACATTTGTTGTCTACCAATTCTTCAACCTCTCCAATTACTTCTTCCTCTTCCTCCTCTAAAGTTATTTGAGCCATGATATCTTGCAAAACCACCAAAGGGTCTGTCATTGATACCTGATGAACTTACTGTCACTTTTGAGTGAAAGGCTTGGTTTATTCCTTCACCATCCTTGCCTCTGTTAAGTCTATCCTCATGAGCAGAAAGTGAGCCAAGTAACTCACTTGATGTGTAAACAGAGATGTGTTTTGATTCCGCAACTGCTGCTGCTACAAAATTAAATTTTGGTGTCAAGCTTCTCAAAAATTTCTCAACTACCATTTTTCAGCAAGATCTTCACCTAATGACCTCATTTGGTTAACAGTAGCTGTAATCCTTGAAAATAAGTCTTGTATAGATTTAGATGGCTTCATTTTCATATTTTTGAAATCTTTTCTCAAAGTTTGAAGCTTTACAGTGATTACCTTTGTAGATCCAAGGAACTCCTTCTTCAAAATATCCCAAGCTTCTTTATATCTTGAAGCATTCATGATCCTGGAAAAGATAGTCTCATCCACAGGTTGCTGAATCCAGTAAAGAGCTTTAGGTCTCATCCACAGCTTGTTGAATCCAGTAGAGAGCTTTAGCATCCTTCTTGATCTTCTCTTTATGAGCATTTTTTGAGCTGCTGTGGCTCCATCTGCCAAATCAGCAACACCATCTTCTACATGCTCCCAAACGTCTTGGAAAATGAAGAAAGTGTTCATCTTGATGCTCCAATATTGGTAGTTGATCGTATTCTCTTTGTTACTCAAGATTGGAAGATAAAAAAGAGATGATTGATCAGAATACATGGCTTACTATCAACCTGAGATGCTCTGATACCACTGTGTTTGATGTTGATGCAAATCTCAGCACCCAAAGACATGATCTTTTGAGGGGAGGAGAAGAAAAACGAGAAGAATATGTGAAAACTATAGTGTGCAGGAAATAACTATGTTCAAGTTACACTATATCTGTGCACAGACAAGCACTTATGTGTGTACACTATGCACTACAAGTGTGTACACAAAACTGTGAACACAAATTTTCAGAATGAGAAAGAACGATTTTTTTAGGGATTTTTCAAATGGATTTCAAGCAAAGCTGAAGCTCTCCTTCTTCTTCTTCTTGGATATTTTTTTGATGATCTTGATCTCAGATCTCTCTCTCTCTCTCTCTCTCTCTCTCTCTCTCTCTCTCTCTCTCTTTCTTTTCTTTTTTAAATTACATATACATCATTCTTTCACTTCTACAGCCATGCCATGTCAAGAGCTTACATCAACTAGTACAAGCATTTACTACACTAGACAAAATACATAGATCTCAAAGGACTTGATTTCTCAGAGTTCAAAATTACTTTGCATACAACTGATCTCTTTTCTTCAGCAGCTAAACATACTTGGCTTTCTGGCTGAACACACTTGTTCACAACTTGAACATACTTACCTTTAAGGCTGTACACACTTGTTCACATCTTGGACATACTTAGCTTTAAGGCTGTACACACTTGTCCACATACTTATGCAGCTGGCTGAACACACATATTGAACAGCCAAACACACTTCAGTTGGAATTAACTCCAATAATCCCTTTTATTATTTTCCGTTTCTCTTTTCCACTACGTATTCTACCTTCTTCTTTGTAATCGAGCAAGCAAAGGAAATGTCTCCTTCTATTTCTTCTTTAAGTTTCTGTAAAAGCCTTTATGAAAGATTGAGGAAGAAGTTCCTTATTTTTCTCTATTTTATTCAAAACTTTAGACCTTCTCTCCTTCCGACTCATCTATTGATGCATGGAATCTCGCAGAGCCGGAATCTACCACTTGGGCAATGGGTTCAGCTGCTGTGGCAAATATTCCTGCAACAGAGAGCCTTGACAGGGTAGTTTCGTTGGGCCAGCTTCCTTCTCCGGTACTTAAAATAGAGAGGAAAAGACGTCGTCAAAGGACCTGGGGCAAGCCCCATGGGTTAGGGGTGCAGGCCCCCCCCGACTACCCTCTGATGCCTAAGTTAGACAATGATAGAGGGAAGGAGGTGGTCGCAAGATAGCCCATGTGTGTGGAGGTGTAAGAGTCTAGCCATTAAATATCAAGTGGACCCGTTTCAATCTACCCCATGACAGAGATGATCTGCTGCTTATATAGAGTTTGTTAGGGGGGTTATGCCACGTGGTGAGATCATGGAACCTGAGGCGTCAGAATGACTCAAACTATGTTGTGAACATACATGGTTGGGGCATGATGGCCTGCAGATTCCCTGGCATAAAGCTGCCGCACGTCCCCTGTCAAAGTTGGCTGTTACACACGTACTGGATGGATCCGTCAGTAACGGCCTAGAGGGTTGGTAGTCCGATCGCCTGTGATCGTGGTACATGAATGCAATGGGCTGGGCCTGGCAGGCGAGCAGGTGCTCAGTCACATGTGGCAAATGATGTCGAACTAGGATAGCGAGGCCGTCCTCGGGGGAGTATCCTGAAAATGAGTCGAACTTAGGTAACAAGGTCGTCCTTGGAATGGGCTCTGCTACTGAATGGTCTAACTTCGTAGAAGGGGCTGTTTAAGGAAAAAGGAACCGACCTTGGGGGGGTCGCCCCTACGGAACAGTGCAGAGGCCTGGTTAGGCCGAACTTCTCAAGTTGAAGTTAGGTGGTCCCCAACAGTAAGGGTAGCTCAGGGCAGGCCTCATCTGACTAGCTCGGGAGGGTCCCACAGCTGGTGGGCCGTAGTCCAAAATATTATCTATAATGGCCCCTTATCTTCTGGCTCGACACTACCGACCTGAATTACACACTCGGGGTCGGTCGTGGAGATGAGAGGAGACGAAAGCTGATGCATATGCTTGTACCAATTGACGTGATGTGACACAACTGATGTGACTGACATTGATTGCAAAATGTTGAGAGGACATGCCTGTTCCTTGAGGGGATGCCGTCGTGGTGGAGCTTGATTCGTGGCAGTGTGTTCGAACGAATGACGTTCTGCCATAGGGCTCGTATGTTCTGCGGTCATCGCCAGCTGGCTTCCACTTGGCACACGTAGAAAATGGGAAGAAGAGGCCATTAGATAACCATACTTGCCTTCAAGATGTATTCACCTTCTCTTGTTGTTGTGTCGTCAATAGCTTCATGAGTGTGGTCGCCTCGACCACGATGTTCACTTCCTAGGGGTAGGGATGGCTGTTTGACGAGTTGGTGCATGATGTGTCTGAGTTCAAGAACACCTCTCTCTGGGGAGAAGTGGTTTTCATCATACAGGATGTGGTAATATAGGCCGATTTGTCCCATGAATGCCAACATGGATGCTTGTTAAGTGCATATTTTGTATAGTTTTTTCTATTGTTTCATCGAGAGATTTTTCATGTTTTACTCTCATTCTCCATGCATTTTTATTTATTTTGGTTCATTAAACTCGTGTGGGGGGTGGTATTGTTGGATATTGGCCAATTAGTCCAATATTGTTTTGATGATGATCACCTCATTATGTAGTTGCTAATGACTCTAATTATTTTAGTCTCAGATTATTAAGTGATTATCTTGTTAAAGAGATAAAGAAATAGATTTGGGATGATGGTTCAAGGCTATGGAGCAAATCTTTGCATGAAGACTATTTTATTCAAGTGTAAATTTTCCTTTAATCTTCATGTATTTTGCTTTTCTTTATAGAATATTTGTTAAGCCTTGAATGGATGCGCACACACATACACACTCTCGCATATGCATCATTTCCATTTTAGGGTATCTTAAAAATCATTTAAAACCCATCCCATTTGATCTCATACTCAAAACACTCTTTATAGTATATTTAGAGTTAGATCAGACGTCTGGTATAGAGGCACCAGGCGTCTGGCATGTCAGCTTTTAGATTTCTTGACATAGCCACTTGTCAGACGTCTGAAGATCAAAGACCAGACGTCTGAACAATGTCGACTTCTGGGCAATGAACTCTAGTCGATTGTTCAGGGTGAGTTATTTTACATGTGCTCTTTGTTTTTCTCACCCATAATTGTCAACCGTCTGAAAAAGACTTGCCAGACATATGAACAATTGATCAGCCATCTAAGAAGTGTTCTTCAGGCAACTAGTTGTTTGGTGATTGGACTTCATTTTCTTCTGTCCATCTCTTCTGTCAGCCGGCTGATGATTTGTTCCCAGACTTCTGAATAGTTGATCAGCCGTCTGGAAACACTTCACCAGACGTCTGATGACTAGATTTTCTGCCTGTTAATAGCAGTTAGACTGCAGATTTTTGGGTTTGTTTTCTTTGATTCCGAGCAATTTTGGGGGATTATTTAAGAAACATTTATGCTGCATTTTTGGCACCAATGCTTATAAGATAGAGCTCATTTCTAGAGCCAAATCCAAGAGCATTTTCTTTCTCTCATTC
>CM061142.1:800208872-800223872 GCA_030789695.1 Scilla litardierei | reverse complement strand
TAGTTTTAGCTAGTACACATACGTTCACATAACAAGTCCTTAGTATTTAGCTATACCACAAGACCAACACCTATAACTATATACTGGCGTAGCGACCCACAATCATGTGCGTAGCACAACCAGGCACAAACACTTCTATCACTATACATACATCAAGCATTTCTATATTCAAACTACAATCATACATTCAATATACTTAGAGTATACTCACTCAAGCTTGAGTGAGACTCAATACACATATCAGGATATTCTATATACGTAGCACGGCATTCATACCTATACCAATATCACTCCAATATTTATATATATACCTACCAATACAACCATATGCATACCATAAGTCAATCACACTTAATATTAGTCCGGTAATACTTACATAGTTCAATCATTTTATACGCCATAATAATAGTAATACAGACATCAGCTCACATATATTTATAATACACTCCCTAATACATGCATACGTATTCATCGTATAGTCACACACACATGTACCTTATATATATATATTTATATTCACACCATAGCCTACTACCTATAATAGTATACCTACACTTATACATACATAGTTAAGATGTGTAATAGTTGTGTATACCTCACGGTATGCATGCATGCAACATCCCGTAAAAGCAAGCAATACCAATCAAAATTATAATACTACTACCATATGTATATCACCTTTATACTCATGCAACGAAACGTAACTACTTACGTCTAAACACTAAATATATCTATTTACGAGCACATACTCATACGTACTAATATATAGGTCACTCAATAGGCCTACTTACTTATCTATATGTACACCTATTATCACCACACCTAGCATATACATAGCTTCACCAATCATTTTATTTCAACCATTCCAAGTATCTCTAATTACATACACTCCATTAGACATTCCAACGCTAACTCTTATATACACAGGCATCCTTAGAACTGTATAGCTATCCACACAAAAATCTATAACTACTAACACACAACAACTTCATACCATCACGAATAACTCCGAGTATATATATATATATCACTCAATATGCAACATCAACATACTATGGGAATTCTCATTCAAGCCCACGTACACAACTTAGGTACGTGCACTACGACTACCTCACAAGGTCCAAGGGCCTACTAACAATTAAGGGTTGACACAGACATTGACGGACCCTAAATGTCACGACCTGCTTCCCTGAAATGGAGGCGAGACGTGAAAAGGTCCGCACGAGAGTGGAGCTGTGAAGCCCCAAACCCGATAAGCGTCCACAATACATAAACAGGTCCCTGTAACCACAAAAGAATAGCAATAATAACACAAGGAGAGACTGAAATAAAATTCACATCTCACAAATATTGTCCAGCATCACAAATAAGTTCAACATCCAGAAAAGCCACCAGGCTAAAAGAAAAGAGTCTAAAGGCCCAGAACAAGGCCAACAAAAGCAACGACATAACAAAGTATGGGTGCCACGCACCAATAACAAACAACTGCCTAACAAAATAAAACGCAACGGAGACACTAGGACTGGTCCCCAGTGTCCACGTACTCCCCGTCAAACACAAGCTCGGGCTCGGCGTCAGCAAACACCTCGTCCTCAACGAGGTACTCGGGCTCAGGATCTAACATGTGTCACCCAAAAGAGTAAAGGGGCACATGTCAGCAAGTCTAAAAGACTTGGGCAAGGAAACTGAAAGTGAGGCATCTAGCAACCTAGCAGTTATAGTATTAAGTAATGACATGACAGTTAAGCATGATGCAACAGTTTAAAAAGAGAAGCAAGCATGCACAATGTAGCAAAAGCTACCAAATCACTAATCACTTATCATTTAACACTTATCACTTATCACTTATCACTTATCACTTATCACTTATCACTTAGTGCATAGAGAGTCCACCTGCTGGCCAGCTCGTGGCTCAGGCCGCTTATCTCTATCACTATTAATCACTTGTCACTGGTAAACACTTAGTGCATAGAGAGTCCACCTGCTGGCCAGCTCGTGGCTCAGGCCGCTTATCTCTATCACTATTAATCACTTGTGCACTAGAGAGTCCACCTGCTGGCCGGAGTGGCGGATCAGGCCAACTCGGGGCTCAGGCCGCTTATCTCTTACCCCACCCATATGTGTCGAGCGTTGGGGTTTCCAACTCACTAAGCTCGCTTCTGGAACACGAGCCAGGAATATAATATTGTAGCGTGCGCTACGCAATCACGATGAATAATCACTATGCAAAGACATGAACAGATATTTGCGTACCGTTAATTTAAATTAAACGTGACAGGCAAAATGCAATGACATGAACATATTCGCGTACCGTTAATTGAAAGTAAACATGACATGGTAATTGTGCAACATGCTAATAGTCGGAATTAGCTTCGTTGTCAAGCTAATTCCCCAATTTGCGCCTAGGCGAGCTTCATTTCGTCGCCTAGCCTCTTTTACGCCTACAACATGCAAATGGCCTAAAACATGGCCTAAACCCTAAGTGGCAAGTTTCACTTGCCTAGCACCGGGGATGACGATCAACCTCGTCACACGGATGCTATCTACGAGGAAATCGCTGTTTAGGGGGAAACAAACACCAAACACATGAAATTAATTAGGGTTTCACCAAAATTATAAATAAGTTATAAAAACAACGGTAGATCGATTTCTTACCTGGAGAAGACGGAAGGAACACTCCGGGGAACCCTAGGATCAAATCTGGAAGAGATTGGAGAAGTTTGGGGAAACTAGGGTTTTGGGTGATTTGGGGATTTTGATGGGTTTTGATGAGATTTTGGGGAAGATGAGAGGTAGATAGGGTAGATGGATGGTTTGGATGATGGATTTAGGGCTTGGAATGAAGAAATGGTGCTTGGAGGAAGGTGGGGGATCAATGGGGGCGATTTTAGGGTTTAGGGTCGAGTTGGAGGGGGAAGAAAACGTTTGGGTTGGGTATTTATAGGCTAGGCTGGCGGCTAGGGCAAAACTAGGGTTTACAGCACTAGTTAGTCGGTCAAAGAACAACCACTGACCGACTAGTTTGACAACTAGTCGGTCGGTCGACCAACGCAGACCGACTAAGTGTAAACAGTAGCTACAGGTGAAATTAGGATTCTAGAGTTAGTCGGTCCATGAACAAATACTGACCGACTAGTTTGGCAACTAGTCGGTCGATGAACGTTCTTAGACCGACTAAGAGTAAACAGTAACTGATACAAAAATAATTTGATGAGTTAGTCGGTTCAAGAAGCATTGCTGACCGACTAGTTTGCAACCTAGTCGGTCAACCAACGTTCTTAGACCGACTAACGATAAACAGTAACTCCTGAGAAATTTAGAAAGCTAACTAGTCGGTCCAAGAAGGATTGCCGACCGACTGGATCGTCATTTAGTCGGTCGGTGGCCCTTCTTACACCGGCTAATGAGCACAGAAAGTACCGATACGGAGCGCGGGGCCCCGGGATCGATTCCTAAGACTCCTAGGCTTGATCTAATAGTTAGATACGACCGTTATGAAGCCCGTCACGAGTGACAAACTTCGAAATCGACAATCCTAAGAAAGAAGCGAGAAAATACGACGAATCGATCGAAAATGAAAACTACGGAGACGAAAACCACACAAGAGGAGAAAATCCACCAAAACATTTATTATAATACATAAAATCCAGATACATGAAAAGCAGTCGTTACATCCTCCCCAACTTAAGAAAAATTCCGTCCTCGGAATTTCCAAAACTCACGAGTCCGGAAACAAAAGTGGAAAACGCTCTCGCATCTCATCCTCATTCTCCCAAGTAGACTCTCCAGGTGAACCGTGTCGCCACATCACCCTCACAAGATTAACAATCTTGTTCCGAAGCGATTTCTGACGCATGTCCAGAATCTGCACTGGATGCTGGTCATACGTCATATCGGGGCGAACGGTAATCTCTGAAAAATCCACCGCATGAGACGGGTCGCTAATGTATCGACGAAGCTGCGACACATGAAAAACATTGTGAACTCCTTCCAAAGACGGCGGCAAGGCCAAGCGATAAGCTACCTCGCCAACCCTCTCCAAAACGTCAAACGGTCCAATGTATCGCGGGCTCAACTTTCCACGCTTCCCAAAACGAATCACACCACGATTCGGGGAAATCTTCAAGAACACATGGTCACCCGGCTGAAACTCCAAAGGACGACGTTTAGCATCCGCCCAATGCTTAAAACGGTCCTGAGCAATTCTCAACCTCTCCCGAATATTCCTGACGATATCCACGGCCTCCACGATCATCTCAGGTCCCAACAACTCCCGATCACCAACGTCATCCCAACTCAATGGCGATCGACATTTCCTCCCATAAAGAGCGGCGTAAGGCGCCATGCCAATACTCGCCTGGAAGCTGTTGTTGTAAGAGAACTCCACCAAGTGTAGATGGTCCTCCCACGAACCCTTGAAATCCAACATGCACGCCCTCAGCATGTCTTCCAAAATCTGAATCGTCCTCTCGGACTGGCCATCCGTCTGCGGATGGTACGCCGTGCTGAAACTCAGACGCGTACCCAAGCTCTTCTGCAAACTCTGCCAGAACTGAGATGTGAACCTCGTGTCTCTGTCAGACACGATACTCATGGGGACTCCATGAAGTCGCACAACTTCCTGCACGATTCACGTTACATCACTATCCAAACTAGGAAAAGAAATTAAAGACGGAGAGTAAAAGAATTTTACCTCCATATATCTCCTTGCTAGCGCCTCAGTGGACTGTCCCACTCGGAATGGAATAAAGTGCGCAGATTTGGTCAATCGATCCACGATCACCCAAATCGCGTCATTCTGCTTCGGACTCCGAGGTAGTCCAGTCACGAAATCCATAGTGATGTGTTGCCACTTCCACTCCGGAATCGGAAGCGGTTGTAGCAACCCGGCCGAACACTGATGCTCCGCCTTCACTTGCTGGCAAACCAAGCACTTGGCTACACTCCGAGCCACGCTCCTCTTCATACCATGCCACCAATAATTCAGACGAAGATCCTGGTACATCTTGGTGCCACCAGGATGCACAGAATACGGCGAACTGTGTGCCTCCACCATCAGCTCATCTCTGATATCCCCAGCAGGCACACACAACCTGGCTCCAAACCTCAGCGAGCCATCCTCATGAATCAAGAAGTCAGTCCGCAGACCGGCTTCCACCATCTCCCGAATCCTCACCAGCTTCGGATCCTCAGCCTGGCCAGCCTTAATCCGATCCACGATCGTCGACTGTACCTGCATGTACATCAACGAAGAAGCCTCCCCAGGAAGGACAATTTCCACTCCAGACTCGCAAAAATCCTGCTGCAATCTCCACTGCGAGGTCAAAATCATCACCGCTGGCAGCCTACTCAAAGCATCTGGAACCACATTCACCTTGCCAGGGTGATACTGCAAATCAATATCATAATCCGCCATAAGCTCCAACCATCGACGCTGTCGCATGTTGAGCTCCTTCTGAGTGAAAATATACTTCAAGCTTTTGTGATCGGTGAAAATCTTCACTTTCTCACTCAGCAAGAAGTGCCTCCAAATCTTAAGAGCAAAAACAACGGCAGCCAACTCCAAATCATGCGTCGGGTAATTTTTCTCATGAACCTTAAGCTGACGAGACGCATACGCCACAACATGCCCATGCTGATGCAACACACAACCGAGACCCTTGCCGGAAGCATCGCAAAAGATCTCAAATCCACCGCTGCGATCAGGCACAACCAAAATAGGGGCAGTCGTCAACCTCTCCTTCAGAACACCAAAAGCACTCTCACAATCACCCGACCAAACATAAGCAACATCCTTCCGCGTCAACCTGGTCATCGGCTCAGCAATACGGGAAAAGTCCTTAATGAATCGCCGATAATAACCAGCAAGTCCGAGAAAACTCCGAATCTCAGACGCAGACGACGGAACAGGCCACTCCCTGATGGCCCTAACCTTCTCGGGATCCACAGAAATACCACCTCCAGACACCACATGCCCCAGAAAAGCAACTCGATCCAGCCAAAACTCGCACTTCGAAAACTTAGCATACAAACGATGCTTCCTCAAAATCTCCAACACCGTCCTCAAGTGCGAGGCATGCTCTTCCTCCGACTTCGAATAGATCAGAATGTCGTCAATAAAGATAACGACAAACTTATCCAAAAAGTCGTAGAAAATCAGGTTCATAAGATTCATGAAAACTGCGGGCGCGTTAGTTACGCCAAATGGCATAACCACGAACTCATAGTGTCCATACTTCGTCCTGAACGCTGTCTTCGGAACATCTCCCTTCTTCACCTTCAACTGATGGTAACCACTCCTCAAATCCAACTTAGAAAACACCCTCGAACCTCCAAGCTGATCAAAAATATCATCAATGCGAGGCAACGGGTATTTATTCTTAATGGTCACCGCATTCAACTCCCGATAGTCCACGCACATGCGACGCGAACCATCCTTCTTCTTAACCAACAACACCGGTGCTCCCCACGGAGACACACTAGGATTAATATAACCCTTCTGCAAAAGCTCATCCAACTGCTTCCACAACTCTTCCAACTCTGCAGGTGCCATACGATACGGCGCCTTCGAAATCGGCTGCGCACCTGGAACAAGATCGATAGAAAATTCCAAAGCTCGATCAGGCGGCAAACCAGACATCTCCTCGGGGAAGACGTCGCCAAAATCTCGCACCACAGCTGGCCACTCCAGCTCCATCTGCATAGCCTCCACCGGCCTGGCCCGAAATCTGACAGGACCAAGCGAACTGCTACCACGACTGAACTCAAATACTGGATGTCTGGGAATCTCGAACACTACCTTCTTCCTCCGACAGTCGATCGTAGCATAGAAGCTCGCAAGCCAGTCCATCCCAAGAACTGCATCATAGTTGATGATGTCGTGGACAATGAAATCAGCAAAAAGCTCATGTCCACAGACCACCAACGAGCAAGAATTGCAACCACGATGCACCGAGACCACACCATTCCCTGTAACGATATTCCAACTCTTGGGGAGAGGGGACGTCGACAAGGAATGCCTCTCCACGAAGCTCCGAGAAATAATGCACATCGATGCACCAGAGTCAAAGAGGACTCGTGCAGGAAATGTGCACACCAAAATCACACCTAATCAATCAATTAACAATCAAACCCTAGTCTAGCAAACAAGCAAGTTCAAGCAAACAACATAATCTAGCAATCAAGACCAAATAGGAAAGTAATAGCTAGAATGAGGATTACCTGCGATAACCTCATCCACAGCTTCGCTCTCCGCAGCGGTCATCAGAAAAGCCTGCCTCCTCGGCGGAGCAGCCTGCTGAAAAGCCTGCCTCTGCGGAACAAGAGCTGCTCCACGTCCAGCAGGAACAGACGCTCGCTGCTGCAACGGCTGGGCAGCAATAGGTGCCTTCCAAGGCTGCTTCAACCTTGGGCACTCCCTGAGAGCATGGGCGGGATCTCCGCAGGCGATACATTGCCCCAAGAACCTCCTACACGATTCCTTGACATGGCCCTCCTTGCCACAAAAATGGCAAGTCCTCCGAGCAGGCCCTACTGGCCTCTTAAACTGAACAGGCTGGTTCGGCCTGAATCCAGGCCTAACCACAGCTCTCGCCTGTTCCACAGGCCTCTTCCCAGCACCAACCACAGATCCTCTCCTCTGGTTCACGAGCAGCTCCTGCCTCTTGGCAGCTACTAGAACCTTCTGATAAGATTCCCGGTCAGAGGAGGTCACAAAGCTCTGGAGCTCCGAAGCAAGCCCCTGCAGGAACCTCTGAGCTCTCTCCTCAGCGTCCTGCACCATCTTCGGCGCAAACCGACTAAGCCTCATGAACTCCTGGTGGTACATGTCCACCGACGAGTTCCCCTGCTTCAGATCGATAAAACGCTGCAGCATCTCCTCCTTGGCAGCCTTCGGGAAGAACTCACCCTCAAATCTGGCTTTGAAGGTAGCCCAAGCTATCGGCTCCACCAACAACTTCTCCTCCGCATCCCACCAATTCCTGGCGTTATCCTTCAGCTGCCTTTTCGCCAAATCAACCCATCCAGCCGGGGTGATCTTGGCCATCTTCAGATTGTCCTCGACGTTCCGAATCCACTCATCGGCAGCCAGAGGACCCTCAGAACCATCAAAATATGCGGGACCCAGCTCCCGAAATTGCTTCGCTCCTGGCTCAGAGCGAGGGGCATCCGGAAGAACCCGGGCATCTCGAGCAGGTGGAGCATTCTGGACTTGCAAAAGCACGCCCTGCTGCACTTGCATCATCTGGATCATCATCCGCATCATCTCACCGCTGGTGGGTTCCCGCTCAGGCTCCTCATCATGAGGGAGCGCACCACTGCCCCCACCACGGGTGAAACGTCTTCCTGCCATCTAGTGACACGGAAAACAAATCAGATTAGACTCATAGCTTATGACTCGAACGTCGAACTTAGTTTATTGGACATTCTAATGTTATTATCGCTATTCCAAAAATCGCAGTTACAGAAGAGACCTGCATGGGCCACCACTAAAACCTGTCACGACCCGCTTCCTTGAAATGGAGGCGAGACGTGAAAAGGTCCGCACGAGAGTGGAGCTGTGAAGCCCCAAACCCGATAAGCGTCCACAATACATAAACAGGTCCCTGTAACCACAAAAGAATAGCAATAATAACACAAGGAGAGACTGAAATAAAATTCACATCTCACAAATATTGTCCAGCATCACAAATAAGTTCAACATCCAGAAAAGCCACCAGGCTAAAAGAAAAGAGTCTAAAGGCCCAGAACAAGGCCAACAAAAGCAACGACATAACAAAGTATGGGTGCCACGCACCAATAACAAACAACTGCCTAACAAAATAAAACGCAACGGAGACACTAGGACTGGTCCCCAGTGTCCACGTACTCCCCGTCAAACACAAGCTCGGGCTCGGCGTCAGCAAACACCTCGTCCTCAACGAGGTACTCGGGCTCAGGATCTAACATGTGTCACCCAAAAGAGTAAAGGGGCACATGTCAGCAAGTCTAAAAGACTTGGGCAAGGAAACTGAAAGTGAGGCATCTAGCAACCTAGCAGTTATAGTATTAAGTAATGACATGACAGTTAAGCATGATGCAACAGTTTAAAAAGAGAAGCAAGCATGCACAATGTAGCAAAAGCTACCAAATCACTAATCACTTATCATTTAACACTTATCACTTATCACTTATCACTTATCACTTATCACTTATCACTTAGTGCATAGAGAGTCCACCTGCTGGCCAGCTCGTGGCTCAGGCCGCTTATCTCTATCACTATTAATCACTTGTCACTGGTAAACACTTAGTGCATAGAGAGTCCACCTGCTGGCCAGCTCGTGGCTCAGGCCGCTTATCTCTATCACTATTAATCACTTGTGCACTAGAGAGTCCACCTGCTGGCCGGAGTGGCGGATCAGGCCAACTCGGGGCTCAGGCCGCTTATCTCTTACCCCACCCATATGTGTCGAGCGTTGGGGTTTCCAACTCACTAAGCTCGCTTCTGGAACACGAGCCAGGAATATAATATTGTAGCGTGCGCTACGCAATCACGATGAATAATCACTATGCAAAGACATGAACAGATATTTGCGTACCGTTAATTTAAATTAAACGTGACAGGCAAAATGCAATGACATGAACATATTCGCGTACCGTTAATTGAAAGTAAACATGACATGGTAATTGTGCAACATGCTAATAGTCGGAATTAGCTTCGTTGTCAAGCTAATTCCCCAATTTGCGCCTAGGCGAGCTTCATTTCGTCGCCTAGCCTCTTTTACGCCTACAACATGCAAATGGCCTAAAACATAGCCTAAACCCTAAGTGGCAAGTTTCACTTGCCTAGCACCGGGGATGACGATCAACCTCGTCACACGGATGCTATCTACGAGGAAATCGCTGTTTAGGGGGAAACAAACACCAAACACATGAAATTAATTAGGGTTTCACCATAATTATAAATAAGTTATAAAAACAACGGTAGATCGATTTCTTACCGGGAGAAGACGGAAGGAACACTCCGGGGAACCCTAGGATCAAATCTGGAAGAGATTGGAGAAGTTTGGGGAAACTAGGGTTTTGGGTGATTTGGGGATTTTGATGGGTTTTGATGAGATTTTGGGGAAGATGAGAGGTAGATAGGGTAGATGGATGGTTTGGATGATGGATTTAGGGCTTGGAATGAAGAAATGGTGCTTGGAGGAAGGTGGGGGATCAATGGGGGCGATTTTAGGGTTTAGGGTCGAGTTGGAGGGGGAAGAAAACGTTTGGGTTGGGTATTTATAGGCTAGGCTGGCGGCTAGGGCAAAACTAGGGTTTACAGCACTAGTTAGTCGGTCAAAGAACAACCACTGACCGTCTAGTTTGACAACTAGTCGGTCGGTCGACCAACGCAGACCGACTAAGTGTAAACAGTAGCTACAGGTGAAATTAGGATTCTAGAGTTAGTCGGTCCATGAACAAATACTGACCGACTAGTTTGGCAACTAGTCGGTCGATGAACGTTCTTAGACCGACTAAGAGTAAACAGTAACTGATACAAAAATAATTTGATGAGTTAGTCGGTTCAAGAAGCATTGCTAACCGACTAGTTTGCAACCTAGTCGGTCAACCAACGTTCTTAGACCGACTAACGATAAACAGTAACTCCTGAGAAATTTAGAAAGCTAACTAGTCGGTCCAAGAAGGATTGCCGACCGACTGGATCGTCATCTAGTCGGTCGGTGGCCCTTCTTACACCGGCTAATGAGCACAGAAAGTACCGATACGGAGCGCGGGGCCCCGGGATCGATTCCTAAGACTCCTAGGCTTGATCTAATAGTTAGATACGACCGTTATGAAGCCCGTCACGAGTGACAAACTTCGAAATCGACAATCCTAAGAAAGAAGCGAGAAAATACGACGAATCGATCGAAAATGAAAACTACGGAGACGAAAACCACACAAGAGGAGAAAATCCACCAAAACATTTATTATAATACATAAAATCCAGATACATGAAAAGCAGTCGTTACACTAAAGCCTAAGCAATAGAGGGAGGTCGAGGTCGAGGGCGTGACGAGGGAAGGATCGATAGGCACGAGTTCAGATAGGACGAATACAAGGAGATAGCTTGGTTAGAGGAAACATTGACTCAATGGTGATGTTTAGGTTGAGGGAAAGGGAGATGTAGTGATGCTTATATATGAGGGGGAAAAGAAAATGTGGTAAGTAGCACAAGCTAAAATACGTGAAATCTGAAAAATGTTGTTCTTCAAAATTAAAATCCTCGTCTGAAAAGAAATAGTTGGGGATCGATAAAACGAGTTGTTCAAAATAAGTTTGAGTCGAATATTCATAATAAGAGAAAATGTTTTATTGGTTTATATAAAATCAATGTAAAAGGAAGTAAAATTATTTACACGAATAGTAAGGACATGGTTTAGAAAATTTTATACGTCAGCAGTTTAATATAATGTTGTCAAAAAGTTTTGGGAAGTCAAAGAATGAAATCAAGTAACGGAAGAATTTAAACTCATGTTAAATGCTTTCAAAACTTTTAGGCTATGGAGAAATTTAAAATAACCAACATTGAAACTACTTTTAGAGAACCAAGGTTTGCCAGAAATGAGAAACTGATTTACACAAGGTTCTTAATATACGAGCACAACAAGTCTGGCACGGTTATAAAAATAGTTGAAATTCAATTTGGTTTAGAAATTTTTCTAAAAGCGTGTATGGTGAGCAGAAAGAAAATAGTAGTAACTTAGCATAAGAATTATCAGGATCGAATAGCAAATCTTTAAAATCAAATCAGGGAGGGTCTAAAGCAGGAAGAGGTTATGAAAATAGTAATTTTGCAAAAATCTGAAATAGTGAGAACGACGAGCAAAAACCAACTTGCTGAAATCTGAAATTCCATGTGACTTGAAAAGTATATTAAAAGTAAACACGATGTATTATTCAAATGGCATAAATAAGAGGGAAAATTATAAACCGAACTGAGCAAAATAAAAGTACGGTTCAGAATAAAATTAATATATGAAGGAACGACACATTTACACAAATACGAAAACATAGGCTGGGAAAATACTATAAACTAGTATTCAGAAATTCCGACAACGTTTTAAAAAATTTAAAACAACGAAGGGGGATGAAGTATAAGTATGTATGCATTAAAATTTGGGGCAAGGTTAAACTTCGGAAAGGAGGAAGTCGAAAAATACTTTCAAGAGTTTCAAGGTTCGTAATGGAGAGGTTCGAAAATGGGCGACGATCGTCATGAGGCGATCTCGTGAATCGAGGTAAGGAAGTTGGTCGGATGATCAAAACATTCGTACGCCTAGGATATGAATCAGAAGAGGCTACGGTGAAACTCCTACGGTCGACCAACTAAAGATTAGGAACTAGGCGCTAAGACTTCTAAAGGTTAATCGGTAAAGAAATGCGTTCAGCTTGTTCCGAAATCGATGAACCCAAGCGAACGACTAAAGGAAATTCTAGAGGTCTAATATGGTCAGGGGTAGACATGAACCACTAAGGTAACTCCTACGACGATTAAATCAATTGCCAGAAGGGGTTCTAACTATCAATCAGAGGCCTCTAACTAGCAAGCACAGACGTCTAACTAAGTCTCTTACCACCTAGTGACCTTAGAAAACGACTAAACTCATGGCTTCTGACTCGGATGTTGCAATTTATTTAATGGACATTCTGTTATTATCGTTGTTCCGTTAATTCGCAATTGCAAGACTGACCTGCATGGGCCACCAACAAAACCTGTCACGCCCCGCTTCCCAAAAATATGGAGGCGAAGCGTGAGAAGGCCCGCTCAGACTTGAAGCTACAAAGCTGCAAGTCCGATAAGCGTCTATCAATTTAAAACTGCAGGTTCTTGCAACGCGAACGAAACAAAGATAATAATAATGAAATGAGACAAAAGAGTAATCTCAGAATATCCATAAAATAAATTCCAACATCGCAGAAAAGCCACCAGGCTAAAAGAAAAAGAGACTAAAGGCCCAAACATGGCCAACAAAGTACAAGTACAAAACAACGGTGCTACGCACCAACAACTAACAAAAGGCCTAAAACAAAATAAAGCTCAACAAGACTCAAAGAATGGTCACCGGTGTCCACCAAAATCCTCCTGGGCAATCATGGACTCAGACTCAGCGTCAGCAACACATCACGTACTCAGCAACGATCTCTGGCTCAGGGACTAACATGTGACACCCAAAAGAGCAAGGGGCACATGTCAGCAAGTCTACAAGAGACTTGTGCAATGAAACTGAAAGTAAAGTGAACAACCTAGCAGTTCTAGTATGAATGCGATGACATGGCAGTTTAAAGTATGAGTGCAACAGGTAAAGTAAAGTAAAGTAAGGTACGAGCATGGCATGGCATTCACAAGACAAGTACAAGACAAGGAAAGTAAGCACCTCGTGCACAGAGATTCCGTCTTTTGGCTAGAGGGTTGATCAGGCCACTCCTAAGCTCAAGGGAACGTTTATCCCTACCCCTCCACGTGTGTCGAGCCAGGGCCTTACCCCCGAACACGGAATGCTCGCTTCTGGACCATGAGCCAGGAAGTGTGTAAACAAGTATGGCGTAGGGGTGCACCTAGCCGGATAAGTAGTACGAGGACAAGTATTGTAGCGTGTGCTACGATGCAACATTCAATGCATGGATGACATGGCATGGCAAGTAGTAAAGTGTACAAGTAAGAAAAGTAAACGTGACAGTTTAGCATGCATGAATGACAAGTTTAAGGGTTGGATCTAGCTTCGTTGTCAAGCTAGATCATTTAGGTGACGGATCTAGTTTCGTTGTCAAACTAGATCAAGTAGGCGTCTAGCCAGCTATCATTTCACTGACTAGTCTCTTTTACGCTGAAAACAAGGAAGTGGCGTAAAAACATGGCCCTACACAAGAGTTGGCAAGTTTCACTTGCCTGCAAGTACAACGTCTGAGCACAGCGTCCAATGAGTCCAAGAATCACAATTATCCTACGTGCAAAGTCCACCGGCCTAAAGTCCATATTATTAATCTTGATTAGTGAATTTAAAACATTTAAAATACTTTGAAAATACTGATTTTAGTCTTGATTAGCATGCAATTGGGTTGGGGGTCCTAGGGGTGCAAAACGTTACCTCAACACGACGCGAAAGCTACACCGGCGTCGGGTAGCGACGCCGGGGGTTGGAATAAGAGAACGCGCTCCAAGTCCTGATTCCAATATAGTTTCCTCGCTGGAAAGTTCAGAGCGTCTACCGGAGCAACGGTTCCAGATTTCAAAGCTAGCACGTGCGACGACGGGCTACGACGTGCGACGATGTCGTATGCGACAAATCCTCGAAGAGCAAGCACCAAGGTGGGGCCCACAGTAGTCCTAGGGACCTTTGGGGAACCCACAATACCTCTGGAGAACTTGGGGGGCCCACGGTGGCAAGTGGTGCGACGGGTGCGGGGTTGCGACGTTTGGCCATCGGTCGTACTCAGCCAATGCGGGAGGATGGCTCGGTCAGACACTAGGGGCGTGCTGTGCAGCGCTTGGGGTCGGTGCGGTGGTCGGGCTCTCGGTCGGTGCGGGACAGGCCATCGGTCAGACACGGGGGAAAGCGGGGCCGGGCGCTGCAGCGGTGCGCTGCAAAGTTGCAACCGTTGCAACGTTGCGGAGAGCGGTGATGGCGGGCGGGCGCCTCGGTCAGGCACGGTGCGGAGCGGGAGCGTGAAGCGGGGCTTGCAGCGATGCGGGGAGCTGCGATGGCGGGCGAAAGCTCTCGGTCAGACCGAGAGCTCCCCTCGGTCGGTGCGGAAGAACGGAGCAGAGCGGCAGTACGGGGTGCGGACGGGGCTTGGTGCGGAGCGGGCGGCCGGTCGGAGCGGGGGAACGGAGCTGATTCCGTCGGTCGTGCGGCAGCCGTTCGTCGCAACGTTGCGACGAATCGTCGCAACGTCAAATCTGAGTTTTGGGAGAGGCTAGGGTTAATTTCTTGTGAAAATAGGTCTTGCTAGGGGTTGCTTATATAGTGTAGA